>JAJMCU010000082.1:0-46500 GCA_030573135.1 Clavispora asparagi
TGGCTTGACCAATACCGAAGTTCTTTGGGGAAGCTTCGATCAAAGGGTTCTTTGGAGCCTTAGAGGCTTGGGACTTAGTAGCCAAAGGGGCTGGGGCGACTTTCTTGGCAGGCTGTGTCATTGAGTTAGTTTCGAAATTCTCATTGTTCTCCATAAGACACTTCAACGAACAATCAACCGAAAACTCACTCTACAGTATCACAAGGATACTCAGCCTGTGCTCCAAGAAGTGAAATCACATTCTTGCACAACTAAACAGTTAAACCAGAGGAGAAGTGTCCGACAATGCCACTGTGGCTTGTCTACAACAAAAGGGCGCCCGGGTACCTCTCAACTCTGACCTTTGCAGATGAAAATGGCTTCACTTCCTGAAACACAAAAGCGTGATTCTAGGGAAGATGCGCATGGTCTTTCAACGTCTTAACATACCATTTTTGTGATAAAAGAGTTTGTGGTGTGGAAGAACAAACGAGAGGAGGAAAAATTTTCACCCCAACCTGGGCCGCGCGAGAGAAGCAGCGAACCCGGAAATATGCAGTACGCATATTTACCCGGGTGTGGCCCATTCGAGAAAGTGGGTTAAGAACACGCCAGAAATGGTTCACACCCTGGCTCGCTAGTCGGTATCCCGTAAACGCAACTATTCCTACTTGGTTCTATCCAATCCTACAAACCACTGCAACCACTAAAAAATATCAACCCGGCCCAAATTCCGTTCCAAAGCCAGGCTCCAAGCAATCCACTCGCACCTGTCCTAAACCGTCCTAATTCCGCGACTATCTCCAATTATTCCTTCTTCGCATTATCATCTGAATTCAAAACCACCCACATGTTTTCTTTTCTTCAGACTGTCACCATGGACGCTTCACAGCCCACCTGGAGAACCACATCTTCGGGAATTATGGGATCCACTTCGTAAGTTCAAACCTTCCCTTCCAAACCACACTCGCATATATTAACCTTTTAGTCTCGCCTGCTGGATTGTGTTGTTGATGCCACAGTTGATCGAGCAATGGCGTATGAAGTCCGCAGAGGGCATTGCTATCGGTTTTATCTCCATCTGGTTCCTAGGGGATGTATTCAACTTGTTCGGAGCTCTTTGGGCAGGCTTGTTGCCCGAGGTGATTTTCCTTGCTATCTGGTTTTGCATTGCTGACTTCTTGATGATCACTTCATTCTTCTACTACACCTACATTTACCCTAAGCATCACCACGCCAAGAAGAACTCACGTACCGTCTCCGAATCTTCTACTGAAGAAAGCCACTTGTTGAGAAGACGGTCATCGGCCCTCACTGAGATTGCGTTGCAGCCCCAATCCCAGAGTGTGTTGACCAAGTTCGTGATGCCAATCGCGATTGTCATTGGTGCTGGGTGTTTGGGTTACTTTTTCAGCGACCCTTCTGCTCCAAAAGATGACGTACCTCCTCCTTCGATCTCCATTGGTCCCCAGATCGTTGGCTATCTTTCCGCATTTTTGTACTTGGGGGCACGTATCCCTCAAATCATCCAAAACCACAAGAGACGCTCTGTCGATGGATTGAGTTTGTTGTTCTTCATGTTCTCCACCTTGGGTAATCTCACGTATGCGGGCCAAATCTTGTTGTTCAGAAGCGATCCGCAGTACATCTTGCTCAACTTGAGTTGGTTGTTGGGGTCATTAGGAACTATTTTCGAAGACTTCATTATTTTCGTTCAGTTCTACATGTACAAGGACTCCCACGTGGCGGTGGATACTGTCTAACAACATATATTTCTTTTAGTTTATACCAACTTCTTCTTTAGACCTTAATCGGTATATTCCATTTAAAACAGCCCTTGGAAAAAGTCATCAATAGCCCAGTCAGTGTTGAACATATTGTAATCTATGATTTGATTGGCGCTCTCGTCGCCAAAATTACTAATGGCTTGGCCGCGCTGGATGTCCGCCTGTGAAGGCATTTGTGACATGTCGTATTTAGGATGTATGTCATCATTTGTTGGTACTGAGGCCTGTCCATTCGTGTCCTCGACCACCCCCGATTCAGCAAAGCTGGTGCCTCCCTTACCAGGAACCACATAGAATTCTATATCGAGCCTTACCGGAAAATTGGCGGTGTCAATTTCCGCCAAAGCATTCATGCAGATCCAAAAGTTGTCGGTTTGAACCGTTTTAAGTAAATCGTCACCCTTAAGTAAATAGTCCTCCATGCTTCGGTCGCTGTAATAACAGAATCTCCCAATATCTCCAACATCGCGCATTTGGAGAGGAACATCTTCTGGGATTAAATTAAGCATTTCCTCCTGCTGGCGACTGCTCCAGCTGACGGCAGCCTTAGCCAGATCCGATTGATCGCCTAAAAAATCCGGTAAATTCATTAGCTTGCACCCATGTCCAAAACTTTTCAGACATTTCCAAGCCTGGAAATATCGCTCACTTAATAATTTGCAAAGCTTAAGTTTCCGCAAAACAAAAGATTCACATTTGAAAGCCAATCTCCTAAGTGAATGTACTGATTGAGGCGCACCCGGTGTACTTTGTGCCACGGCGAGAGAGCAGTTAAGCCTGGTAAAAAGACCTATACCGACCAAGGAGATAGAGTTAGAATACATGATGAGCATTGGGTTCATATGGAAAAAAAATGCTGAATTCACAAGATCACTTTTAACGAATGTAAGCTCGGAACAGTAAATGTTCATTTCCAAAAACATTATTAGTAGCACCTTACGCAAAAAAAAGTACTCCAAGTCAAGGTTATCACGGAACTTAAAATATAAGTAGAAGAAATAATGAATTTGGGCAATGAACAACTTTAATATCAACTGAGTCTGTAAATTTGACGTTAAGAGTACTTGGCAAGTGTACTTGAATTTCTTTTCGCCATGAAAGTATTCGGACGGAGTCCCAAGAACATCCTGTACACGCTGCTCAAATTCAGTCAACTCTTGGAGGCAATCACAAGCCTTGAAAAGACCGGTAATGTTTTGGGACATGTGAAGCAAAGTAGTCCCCGACTTCATAACATTATAGATCTCGCTCATCAGGGAATAGACCTCTTTCTCAAGATTTAAATCCTCAATATTTGATGCTGATGGTGAGAACTGGGGTAGCAATGTATTGTACAGAGTCGAGTCGATAAGGCGGGGTGAACTGAATAAATAAGACATTGTGAAGTCTAACCGGACAAGCACATACCATATTTTTCTCTTCAAGTTGCATGCCCGTTCATTTGGTCTCGCGAAATCAATTACGTAGCTCGGATCGCGTTCCATAGACAAACTAGAGGCCATCTGAATCAATTGAGCATGATTAAAACTGGTACGGAGAGTACTGAATCCCATCTCGCTCTCAGACGCGCACATTTTAAGTACACATCTCATTAAATTTGCTTGCAAAGTCAAAAGCAGTACTTTCATACCCCTCGAGCCACGGTCAATAAAATTGGAAGCTAGAGACACCACAGATAGGGATATTTGGCAATCTTTCAATAGTTTGCTCCCAGGGTATGGAGGTTTCACTGTCAGTAGCACGGTCTCGTTTACGCTCGCAGTATTATCGAAGAACGAAAGGAAGGACATACGCAACATGAACAAAATTATGCTGACAACTAGCTCGTCGCTGTGGGAAGTGATGGATACATCAACCAATTCTCCTTCGCTAGAAAATCGGAATATGTTAGAGATCTGGTAGTTTACCCACGCCTGATCGAGAACTGGATAGATAGGATATATCACCTCAAAGAACCGTTTGGCATAACCCAATATAGAGTATTTATCGGGAAGAGTTGCTTTCAAGGTGTCTAACAGGCAGCTGTCTGCGGGGACATTGTCGTAACTCAAGCCACAGTACTGCCCGTAGTTGGAAAACCGCCTATGGATCTGCTTTATCCCTAGCTGCAGTGCCTGTGCCTCTTGCATGCTGGGAATGTAGTTTTCACCGAACTTAACTTTAGTGGCTGCGGTCAACTCTTCTCTGAAGGAAGCAGACTCAAAGCATTTCTGGGTTTCTAAAGTCATGGCGTGCTTAGTTCTTTGTCTCCAGAATAGTTTTGTGCCCGGTTCTTGTTGCGATAACTCCATGAAGCCCGTTGGTCGCTGTGGGCGTTTGTAGTGGCGAAACATATAGAACCCTGGTACCTGGTTCTCTGTCCCGTCTAGAGTATTGAAATAAGCCATGGGCGTGGAAAAGTCCATATGCATGTTAATCATATTCGTTGAAGGTATGACCGGGTTGATTCCAACCAAGTAATCATTGCTCTCCAGGATTATATGGCTGAATGTCGTCCCTGTGGAAGAAGACGACTTGGTGCTTGGAGGATCGAACGCATCGAGGCGCAACTGTTCAGGATTTTCGTCAAAATGCCTGGTACAAACCTCAACCTGAGCCTTGGTTAGTAACGGAGACTCACCGTTATGGGTGGGGACATGGCTTTCATAGACACAAGCCTCTGGACGTTTGGCTTTGACGCATGCCCCACACGGTAAAGTCTTATCGCATTTTGCCTTTTTGCTGCGACACCGTTGACATACAACCGTGCTCCTATTTCTCTTGCGGCGTTTTGCTTCCTCCGTCATAGTGAGATGTGGTGTACGTGAAGTTCGCTAATGGTTCGTATACTTTGTAGATGGAGTCACTGCCCCGCGCCTCACATGTCTGGAGTATATACAAGGCCACTGGGGTATGATGAATAATCAGAAAAGAAAAAAAAAAAAAGAAACTTGGCGCTACGTAATAGCATCAAATGTAACCTTTAGTTTTGGGACTTGTGTGGATGGTGGTAACATAATGCTGTTTCTTCTTTCAATCAGACAAAGCTGGGTTGCCGAATGTGATAGTGCCGGTTATTTGCTGTTGGCAATGTGTGCATCTAGGCTATGTGCATGTCTGTGGCGTGTGAGTGACGGCGAATGCCGAGAGAGGATGACATGTATATTTAATGCCACCAAGAAAAGTGCAAGCATCGGAATGACCCCAAAATATAGCAGAGTGACCGTGTTGTAGGGCTTATGATCTGGAGAATTAATCTAATACCTCCCATCTTAAATTCCTCTACACAAAGCATCATTTACATAAGTCAACTAACCATTGGAAAATCATCCATCGTAGCCAAACTCTCGAAGACGAACTTCCATTCCGCCTCTTTCTCGCACGTATATCAAGTTATTTCGCAGCATGACTTGCACTAGCTTCTCTTCTGGTGCTCCAGTCGTGACCTTGATCCACTTATCCAGACCTGGCCCATTGGCGACCAACAGCTTGACCATCTGATTTATTAAAGAAAGGGATCGGCGGATACTTTCTTTAAACATATCTTCGTCCATCATGCTGGCATTTTCCCAATCAAGTAGCGCATGCAACTTGGTAACCACCCGTTTCACATGTTGATATAACCTCTCCTCCACTTTTTTCACCTTCTCCACCGCTATTTTTCCCTGCTCTAGTTTGTGCTCAAGCTCTTCCTCCAAGTTTCGCGACTGGTGCAATTGTCTTTCTAGCGATTCCATTTGCGCTGGGTGTTGTCGTATTTTTTCTTCCAAGAGTTTGTCGAACTCCGTGTAATCCTGTAGAATGCGCTCTAGGTCCTGAATATCGCTTTGGGCTGCCCTGGTTTCTGCCTCAATAAGATCTGATGCTTGGGTCTGTTCTAGTACTGCTCTCTTCGTTAGCGACGCGGCCGTAGCAATTCCAATCAGATCGTTCTTCATTGGCATATAAGGGAGCAGCTGGTGGACTTCAAGAAGGCTTAGTAGCTCAACGTATTCAAGACTTTCGGTGTCCCAATTCTCATCGGAAACCTCTTGGGAGAGCTTATTGTTAGCTGTTTTGGCTTGTTCGAGAAACTTCTTAGTTCTTTCGATGTCGCCCTCCAATCGTTTCAAATACGTCTCCTGTGCAGCATTCCACGTGGGATATTCTGGAGCCGAATGGCTATTTCCCAAAAGCTTCTTCAATCTCTGTTTCTTAGTGTCCATAGAGTGGTGTTGATGATGCGCGTATCGCATTCGAATGCGATCAACCCCACATATATCAAAAAAGATAAATGCAGATCGCAAAATATCTATTACGAAAATAGGCAGGCCCTCTCGAGATTCCTCGCCCGGGATTTACAGGTAGATACCCTATGACAAATATAGACGTTCAATTTTACGGCGCCAACAGCAAGGCAGACATACTCCGACAAACACAACACCCGTGCCTCTCGTATCAGAGCGTAAGTTTTTCTGAATCTTCCTCTTTGGATTCTATCGTGTTCATAGCCATGTCTCAAATTTCCCAGGCTGCTTTGCAGAGTCTTGATGACAACTCCAGAAAGGAAATCTTGGAATTCATCGAAGCTGAAAACTCCAAGTCCAAGGTGCAAATGTCTATTCACAACTTCACTGACATGTGTTTCAAGAAGTGCAACGAGAACAGACCAATCACAAGCAATGCCTTGGACAAGACCGAAGAACAGTGTTTGTCCAACTGCTTGAACAGATTTTTGGACACCAATATCAAGGTTGTGCAAGCCTTGCAGGGCCAAAAGTGATTGCGCTGCATTCTTCTCTTGTAAATATATACTCTTAATAGACATACTCCTGAAACTCCGAAACTTTGGCGCAAGTTTCGTGTAAATCGCCTTCAAGCTCTCTCTCGAAATCTGTGGTGCTCGCTATTTTGCGGAGAAGCTCCACATTCTGCTTCAAGAGAGTGACTGTGTGAGTGTCCCCAACACCGAACTTGACTGTCCTCTTGCCTAAGATGGCCCATGACGCAATGAAGTCGTACTTGTACAGCAATACCAATTCAGAAGTTTCGGGATTAGCTGAAAGAGAAAATAGACCAAGAATTTCTCGGTGGCACTTGAGCGCTGCATTCACCACTTCCAACCCACTATCTGCATCTACCAAGAATGGGTTGATGATGAGCTGGTTTAAGGTGAAAATGAGTCGTGAAAAACACACGAGAACCGACAAATTGATGTACTGTGGTATGATGAGAGCAACTTGTTCGAGTAGAAGACTAAGAACCTTGTTGGTATCCCCGTCGTTCCCTCTTCCGTGAATATGAGCAATCAGTCCTAGAATATTCTTATCAAGAATCTCCACAAAGTCTATAGATTTAGCCTTATTCAACACAGACAACAGGTATAGCGTTGGATAGGCAAAGGATAATAGCCGCACCGATTTTGCCGCTGGCGTAAGATTAGGGAGAAAACTCAAACTTGTTTCCACTGCTTCCCGAAACACGTGAACTAGTCCAGACTTCAACAAAATATCTCCAAGATCACATTCTAGAAAGAGGGACACCAACTGACAGCCAAGGGCGCGGAATTCTGTATCAGAATCGTCGAGAACATTAATCATAAATGTGGTAATAAGGGGCCAAGAGCTATCGAATCCAGGCCATCGCTTCCCCACCTTTATAACAGCAATCACCCACGATAGAGACTTTCTGGCATCGGACTTCTTCCATGCAACTCTTTTTCCTTCTTCGGAAGCAGAGCTATATCTCAAACCAAGGGTTGGCTGTAAGCCCAATGCTTTTGAGCTGTTATTTTTGTACCCTGCCATCGTAAGTTTTGGGTTTTTGACGTTGAGCAAGTGGGGCGTTAAAATCTCGAAGAACTGCGGCATATGAGGTGCCATGTCATCAACCGAAAGGGTAGCAGCTTCGGCGAGTTCAGCGCTGGACCACGAAACATGGGGATTCATGTAAACGGAGATTAACCGCAAGAGCTGAAGCTGGTTTTCGATCGATGTCTTAGAGAAAAGGAGAGTAGCTAAATTCAAAAGTAAATTCCTTGGAGGTCCAGATGAGTTGTCAATGTCCAACCATTCTTCTAGCTTCTCTGTAAGTGACTTTGCTTCTTCGCATGAAAGTTCGTGCTCTTGAACATGCAGATGTAGCTTGTCCATATCCACAGACCCAGATACAAGAGATCTCATCCTTTCTTCATTCGCAACTGGCCGAATTTCCTCTATTAGAACCATCGTGGAGGCAGGGCTAAAATGGGCAGTGAAGACGTAAGGGCAAAGGCTTAACTCTATGCTCTCGCGCGTACACTGGGGTTTTATCAGAGGTCGCATTCTTGGTTACATCTCTACTTACGATCAAAGCGGGGACCATAAACCACGATCGGAACCTATACCTTGGTGAGCCCCATGAAATCTAATAACTACATCTAAATTATTACGCCATGCTTCGTTTTACTAGAAGGCTCTCTTTCAAAAGCCCCATCACCATATCCCCCGAGGTGACCCAAGCACTCAATGACAAAATCCCTGTGGTGTCACTCGAATCTACCATTATTACTCACGGATTTCCGTATCCGGCGAACATTGATATGGCCCAGGCAGTTGAACAAAAAATCCGTGACAATGGATGCGTTCCAGCCACATGTGCATTCATTAAGGGAGAGCCCGTAGTGGGCCTATCCCACACCCAATTGCAGTACCTCGCAGAGCAGAAGAATGTTAATAAAGTATCTCGACGTGATATTGGGGTTACTATGTCGCAAAGGCTCAATGGTGGTACTACCATTGCAGGAACAATGATTCTCTCTCACTTGAGCGGAATCAAAGTGTTTGCCACCGGTGGTTTGGGTGGAGTCCACAGGGATGGCCACATTACAATGGATGTCAGTGCAGATCTCACAGAATTGTCTAGAACACCAGTGACAGTTGTATGTGCTGGACCCAAACTGATATTAGATATTCCACGAACAATGGAGTATTTGGAGACACAAGGTGTTCTTGTCAGCACGTACAACGATGATGGCAGATCTCATATTGAGGTCCCGGGCTTTTTTTGCCGAGAATCAGGCGTAAAATCGCCTTATTCATTCGCGTCCTGGCAGGAGATTGCATCGGTGGTTCACAATCTGAACGACTTGATGGGTTTGGATTCGGGAAACTTGATCTGTGTTCCTCCTCTGGTACATTCAGCTCTTCTGAGCGACTTTATTGGTGAAATAATCAACAAAGCTAACGAGGAAGCGGTTGAAAGGGGTATTTCGGGCAAAGAGTTGACGCCGTTCTTGCTCCAAAAAATAGCCAAAGACACAAATGGGAAATCAGTTAAATGCAACAAGGAATTCGTAATGCAAAATGCGGAGGCTGCGTCCAAAATCGCCATCGAACTTATGAATTTAGAGCGTGAATCGAAGGTATGTACCCCTCTACGTATCTCTCAATATTCCTACTAACGTGCAGCTGTCATTCCAGCCGTCTACAGTGATAACAAAAAGGCCGACGAGATCATCCGAGGATACGGGCCCTGATCAGATCAAAATGGTCTCAGTGGAGAAAGGACTTACCGTACCTGACCAGGTTGATACTCTCATCATTGGACTGGTTGCCATGGACACGATTAGTAAAACTGCCGGTAAGGCAGTCATGGGAGATTCTAACCCTGGAAAACTGACGACTTCGATTGGTGGAGTGGGCTACAATGTCAATTTCTTCTACAAAAGCAGTGTCAAAACTGGAAGCTTAAAGGTATCATCCAGATTAGTGTCGGCTGTGGGCAGTGATTTTGCGGGAAAATCTATTTTGTCAAAGATGACATCAAGTGGGGAAGATACTAGCGGTATTTACGTTCTCGCAGATAAAGAAACAGCTCAGTATACTGCGAGTATAGATAAAAACGGCGAATTGATTGTCGCGGTTGCGGATATGGCCATAATGGAGGATTCGTCTTGGATGGACCATATAACTAGGGAGATAAATAGAGCACAACCTCGCTATGTCATTATTGACTGCAATCTTCTGCCCAAACTCCTAAGCCATGTTGTGACACAGACAAAAAAGTTATCCCTTCTTCCCAAAATCATTATTGAGCCGACATCCCAGCCTAAACTGGCTCGAATTAGTGAAATGGAACTGAAGAATTTAGGCATTTTCCCCAACAACTTTATTATGTTGATCACTCCTACTTCTGCGGAGCTTGAAACTATTTTCTCTACTTTTAATACTCGGAAGTACTTTGACGACTACGATGAATGGTTTCCCGTTTTAGACGCATTGGGAATCGATGCAAACTTTCGCGAGAAGTTGAGTGCTTTGGCAAACAAAAACGAACTGATGGCATATCTCTTGAAGGAAGGTCTTCTTCAGCAAGCATTCCAGCTTCTTCCTTATACTCCCAATATTCTCTTGAAGCTTGGAGCACAAGGGTGTGTACTCATTAGATTGAGTACTGACGTCACGAGCTATAAATCTGTTCCCACCACGTCGTCCTACAAACCATCTTATACAATGACTTCTACTGGACGGGATTTGGAAGACGGAAAAAAAATGGGTGTAGTGGTGCAACATTTCCCAATTCCCGTGGAGAATGAAAACTTAGAAATTGTTGATGTCACTGGTGCTGGAGATGCTCTTTTGGGATATTTGAGCTCTAGCATACTGGACAGCGATTGGCTAAGGTCTGATATCGAGAGTTTGGAACAAGAGTGGGGGATGTGGGAATCGATCTATAATGCGCAGTTGGCAAGTGGGAAAACAATAACAGGAAAACAAGCGAATTAAATGCAATAGAATAAAGAGTTGAAGTAAATATCTACCAAACATTGTGAATTTAAGTGAAACTAAGTGAAACTAATTCCAACGGCTCCAACCTACATCTTCAATCACATGTTGTAGAGACCAATCTCGACGCAGCTGCTAGTCAGCAAGAATAACCGTTATATTGTAGTAAGCACTAAAACTTTTCGAGATGGCAAGGCGTCAGGGAGATGTCAAGCTTTTTTTAATGGCTATATTTTTTTAACGGCTATATTTCAATGTAGAAGAAGGTAGATGTTGGGCCATGTTGAATATATATGGCATCGTCGAAGTAAAATCTACTCCCGCAGCCTTCCTCCATAGGATTGATTCCCCACCACAAGTCGCGCCAAATCTATAACCTCACCTCAAGAAAGAACCATTTCCATACTCAACCTTGCTTCATGTGGAAATTTGTCAGACCTATTATTGTTAGGGCCAAGCCTGCCTTTGGAAAGAAACCCTTTACTTTTACTCCTTACGTGAGAACAACAGCTACTGTCTTAGCCACCTCGTTACTTGTGGGAGGCTCGCTTGTTCTCAATGATGCCTCATCCGCTCTGTTGGACGGAATCGCCGTTGACTCTTCGATCAGCCCTTTTCCTGTGGAGCTCAATAACAGCAAAGTTGTTGGCTCTAAGCATAAATTGATTGCTACTGGTGTTCGCAGTGTGACCTTTCTCGGATTCAAGGTTTACGGCGCTGGACTTTATGTGCCTGTGAGCGACGAAGCAAAGATCATGTCTACAGTTGCAGAGTATTTGAAAAAGCACGATTTCCAAACTGTCGAGCAGTTGCTCAATGATAAGGAAGTCTCGCAAAAGCTTGTGGATGATGTTTCTCTGAAGATCTCCTACGCGGTTAAGATTACCCCAGTGAGAAACACTGACTACGGTCATTTGCGTGATGGATTGACTAAGTCGATCTTGGCCTCTCCTATGGCCAAAACCATGAGGGAAGAAGTTGGACAGGGAATCGAGCAGTTGAGAGCCATTTTTCAGGCGTTCAGAGGCTCTGTGGCCAAGAACGACAACTTGTGGCTCGTGGCGGAGAAGGACAGTGTCACGGTGTTGCACGAAGGTAAAAAAGTGACCAAAATGGGTACGGTCACCGAACCTGCTATCAAAAGAGTTTTGTTGGTGCTGTACTTGAGCAGTGCTAGACCCTTGAGTGAGCCCCTTCGCACAAGCTTCGTGTCGTACGTTTCGGGTAAGATGTAACTCACCCCCACAAGACACAAAAAATTGTAAATAGTTTTTCGTGAATATGTATATTGTGTTCTCTTGTAACATGTCTAAAGTGGTACAGACTATCGGCGGGGAAACGTCTATTGTTTTAGAATACAACCAAGGAAGAAAACATCAAGTGGGCATGCAAGCGTCTTACATAATAATAGACTCTTGTTCAACGTTGCTGGAAATAGTCTTGTGAGGCAAGACCTTGGCACCGTTGACGTAGATCTCATTCTTGATCTCGACATCATCACCCAAAACGGTGCAGCCTTCGGTTCTGGCCCACTTACCAATTCTGGAGTTCCAGCCAACAATGGTGGACTTAACCAAAGCGTGGTCCTTGACCTCGGAGTTGGCCAACAACACGGATCTTTGGATTCTAGCACCCTCGCCAATCACAACGTTTGGACCAATCACCACGTCTGGACCGATCAAGGCACTTGGGTGGATCTTGGCAGTTGGGTCAACCAAAACGTTACCGAGGATGTACTTCTCCTTAGACAAAGCGGCTGGGTTCTTCTTGTGGAGAGACTCCAAGTAAAGAACGGTACCAGACAAGAAGTCCTTTGGTTGACCAACGTCCATCCAGAAACCCTCCAAGTCGAAAGAGTACAATTGCTTTTGCTCAACCAAGAGAGGGAATGTCTCCTTCTCGATAGAGGTTGGCTTCATCTCAATGGTGTCAATGACAGATGGGTTCAAGATGTACAAACCAGCGTTGATTCTGTTGCCAACAAACTCGACGGGCTTTTCGACGAATCTGTCAATCAAATTGGCAGTGTCTCTGTCGTGGACAATAACACCGTACTTGGATGGCTCGTCAACCTTGGTGGCGACGATGGTACCAACGGCACCGTGGGCCTTGTGGAACTTGGCCAACTCAGCAAATGGGTAGTCACAAATGACGTCAGAGTTCAACACGAAGAAAGGAGTGTCGTCCTTCTTCAAGATCTTCTCGGCGAGCTTCAAAGGACCGGCAGTTCCCATAGGCTCTTCTTCGAGAGAGAACTCGATGTTGACACCGTATTCCTCGGCGGTCTTCTTCAACGCCTTCTCCATGTCCTCTGGTCTGTAGTTGACAGCCAAAACAATGTCGGTGACACCGGCAGCAACCAAAGCTTCGATTTGGTGCATGATCATAGGTCTGTTACCGAACTCAACCAAAGGCTTTGGCTTAGACAAGGTCAAAGGTCTCAAACGAGTACCGAAACCGCCAACGAGAATGATAGCCTTCATGATATTTTTCTGGGTATAAGTATTAGTGGGGCAGTATTAGAGAATGGAATTAAATGCTCAGCACTTAAATGTCGTCACTGTTCTAAATGTCAAAGAACAAAAAGAAGCGAAAATAGGAGGCTCGCGGAAGGCCGTACTTTTATAGAATGTCGAGGTGCCAAAAGGCCAACGGACAAACAAATAAAAAAAAAAAAAAAAGTGCGTCGCGCCGACGCCAGCCCTGTGTGCACGCCGTGCCCACCGTGTCTTCAGCGTACATTAAACTTGGAATCCGCTATGGTGAGGAAAAAGAAATAACCCAATAGGTGAGAGGGCAACACGGGGTGAAAAAAAAGACATAACCGAAGCTGGTGCAGCCCCATGCTCCACACCCCATTGCGGGGAACCAATTTGACGCGACCCATTTTCCGTTGTGGCGGCCAGCGGTATCTGCCACGCCAACGGTATCATGCAACACTTGACTTCGGCATTTTTTTCACACTGCATGCCCGCCCCACTGTATACCGGGCATTCCTGGCTGCTTGCGCCGTAGGGTCGGGGGCATGCAAATACGTCAAGACTGCGACACATCGGCTGCGGCGCGGGGTTGGACCGGTGTAAACGCCGAAGTCGTGGTCCGAGGTGTGGTCCATTGTTCAACAGCACACCCGCCCGTTGCGGACCGACGGCAAGGGCCAAGGGTCATGGTGCACGGGTGTTTTGCCGGCCGCCTCGTAAACACACCCATGACCTGCACCACCTTGACTGTACACTCGGGCGGATAATGTTACGCGTCCGCGTTAGCGGATACTCCGCCGCGGTCAAGAGTTCGCCGACCCTGTGGATGGTGGTCACTTCAACCAATGTTCCACTCAGTTTCGCCACACCTGGCCTGGCGGTTCGGGTACCTCCTGGGGAGTGTAGGTGTCGAGGTTTGGCGCTATTTATAGCTTTGTTGTGGTGGAGGACACGTGCTGCGTATGCACAGCCGCTACAGTTGTTCCCGATGGATCATCTATTCCTGCGGAAAATGGTTACAAACCCGATCTATTATGCTACGTCCCAACGTCCAGCCAAGATTCATCGGGGGTTAAATGCACTCGTAGCCCCGGCCCCACCACATGCCTCTCCAGGCAAACAAAACAAACCCACTACTCGCAGCCAAGCAAAACGCCGTGAACCGAAAGTAGTTGTCCAAGCACCCGGCACTACCACCACACCGGTCCACCTGGAGACCGTAGAAGAGCGAAAACGAGATGCTACCAATCGCGGGCGCCACCATGAACGAGCCCCATGTTGATCCCATCATGTCCACGCCCCAGATTGATGCAATGATTGTGGGGTAAATGGTGAACAAACCACCGTAGCTGAGGCCACTCAAAACCGACACCGCGGTGAAGTTGGGGGCATACAACGCTGCAAGCTGGCCCGCGGCGCCCAAGAGCGTCACCGCAAATAAAAACCACACCTTGCACACGGGATACCGCCGCTCAGGACTCAGGATCCAGTCGGCGATCACTCCAATCAAAAGCCGGATACAGGTGGACAGCGCCGCGACCCACGACACCTGGTCTGCCACTGCCACCGACCCGTCAGAGACGAAATCGACAATCAGACCCAAGTTGTTCTGAAAACTCTCCAATGGTCCCACGTTGAGGATAAGTGACACCAAGAGCACCCATGCGGACTTGTCCTTCAAGAACCGGATGTACCGTGCGCGGTGGTCCACTGGCTCGATGGTCAGGCGGTGGGACTGCAGCGGCGCGAGCTCGGCGGACTCACTGGCGCTGTCGGGCGCCAATAATGGCTCCTGATCCCCAAAAATCACCTCCTGCTCAATGGTGACAATGGAGTTGGCCACGAAGTTGAGAATGCCCACGACAAAGTACAATACGGCAAAGAAGCGAAACACGCGGTACAAGTCGAGGTCAGGCGACCCTGGGACCTTGAAATACTCGATCTTCATGATCTGCGACCCTATCAATGACGAAATGCCGTAGCATGTCACCGGCATCGAGATGGCCATGCTCTTATGGTTGGGGTAGATGCGGGCACACGTGAGCAAGCTCAGAAAGTACAATGACGACGTGGCCAACCCGATGAAGCAGAAGCTCACGGCCATAACCACCAAATTGCGCTGGTCCAAGTCCGTCCGGGCGCTAAAGCCCCCGCTCGCCTTTACCAAGTAGGCGTTGACAGCGTACGCCGGGCAGAAGGCCCAGATGGAGATCAACGTGAGAAGCGCAGGCGAGTACTTGTCCGCAAGGTATCCTAATACCGGAAGGCATAAATACATGCCCACCGCCGATAGCGACACGATGAAGTTGATCTCAGTATATGTAAGGCCCACGGCGTTGTGGAGCGACCGGGCAAAGAGCGAAAAGAGCATGATCGACCCCAGCGAAAGACAGGAGAATAATGCAATGACAAACGCCCATCGTTTGAGGTGCACTAGATCGTAGCGGGCCGCCAAGAAGTTTTTTATATGGCGAGTCGTCGCGTGAAGCGGCGATTTCATGCTGGGGGTTGGGGTGGGAAGAGTGGGTGTAGCTGTGGAGAGGTGTGCAGGTGACAATGACTCAAGAGAAGTTTCGGCGCGCGGAAGTTTTGCCAGCAGAAGGCGTGACACTCTCACATTGGTAAAGCCAGATTGAAAAAAAAAAAAAAAATTCAAAGAAAACGATTCGGAGAGATAAGAAACAACTTCTCGTAGTAAACATTAAAGGACAGCTTCGGAAATATCACGATTTCTCCGTAGTTGCAAACCTTCCTATCACCAACAACTCGCGGCCTACAGACTCTTTTGGCACCCATTCTAACTCATTACCATGAACCCCTAAATGCCTTGATTTATGTAGCATTTTGGGGACAAGTTCGTTAATTCACGCATCTATCAATTGCCTTAGTTTTCGCTGTAAAGCATCTTTTTTTTTTTTGTCACTAGATGTTCACCCACACTCTAGCGCCAATCACGAGTGAACCATTGTAAGCCTATCATCCATTGTGGCCTTCCCCAGCTTCCGCTTGTCTTCTATAGTCAGCCTACAATAATAACATGAGTCGAATATTGTTCCTTATATTTCTTTTATGCCACGAAACGTTGCTTACTTACAAATAGCTCATGAAACGCTGAATTTCGCCTTCAGATCCCAACCAAATTCCCGACTTGTCGTGAATGCCCTTAGGGAGAATATCCAAGATACGTTCACCCTTATCGTTGACGGCAGAGCCTCCTGCTGCTTCCATCAACATGGCCATTGGGAAACATTCATAAAGAATTCTCAACTTACCCGTCTTCAGCTTGGTGTCCGCCGGGTAGGCGAAAATGCCTCCGTATAACAAGGTTCTGTGGATATCAGCCACCATGGATCCAACGTAACGGGCAGAATAAGGTTTTCCATTTAGTTCCTCTTGGGGCTTCTTCAAGTCTTCAATGTACTTTTTGATGTTGTCCGACCAATAGTACGAGTTACCTTCGTTCACGGAGTAGATAGCTCTCGTTTTTGGAATTCTCAAATTTGGCAGGGTCAAGATGAACTCACCCAATTGGGTGTCCAAGGTAAAGCCATTGACTCCTCTACCGGTAGTGAGCATGAGGTGAGCCGAGGCACCATACATGGTGTAGCCCGCAGCAACCATCTCAGTGCCTTTTCTCAAGACATCACGGATGGAACCAGTCAGGTCATCTTTTAAACGATAGACACCGAAAATAGTACCGACAGAAACTCCTGCATCAATGTTGGAAGAGCCGTCGATTGGGTCGGTACAAACCGCATAACGGCCGCCACCCTCGAACACAATGAGGTCTTCTTGTTCTTCCGAAACAAGAACTTTGACGTTTCCACTGGACTTCATAGCATTGATGAAGATCTCATCTCCAATAACATCCAACTTCTTTTGTACATCGCCGGTGGAATTCGCAGTGCCCGAAATTCCAATGAGGTTTACCAACTCGGCTCTTCTGATATTGTGAGCAATGAACTTAAACGCAAATTGAAGCGAGTTCAATAAGAGCGACAATTCACCTGTAGCATTGGGGGCAAACTTCTGTTGCTCCTCGAGAATAAAACGGGTCAAGGTGATGATGTCTGTTTCGACATGCATCTGCTCAGAAACTGTTTGTACCATGGTTTAAAAATGTGGGGAAGATAGGATGCAAAAGGATGTTGCTGGCAGGCGTAAGAAAATAGTTGCTTAGATACAGACAGTGTTTTTATCAGTTACAGATTCGGCAAATGGCAGTGCTAGGAGTCACAGAATCGGAAAGGCGTAAGCAAATAAACTAAAAAGGGAACCAGGAATATTTCGGGTCCTGCTACCCCAGAGTTTTATACGCCGCTCCCGGGGAAACAAGGAGCCGTGACACCACTCCTGCATGTGATTTGCCCCATTTCTTGGATGCCCCGGGAGTGCGGGTGAAGGGACGTTTCTAACACCGCGTGGTCTATGATTAGGTTAGTAGCCAGCACGGCTCTACCTATTTGGTTGTTCTGGTTTTGTTCCCCGATCAGAGGTTCCGCGAATACGTGCTTGTGAACGGCGTTGTTTCCTTAGGACTGAACATCCAGTATTTTTTATTGACTTTTCGTTGTTGTGTTTTTGCAGAGTAGCAAGCGTGGAACACAATACCGCTCCAGATCAGCCGGCGTGGTACACTACCGCGCTCCACCCCACATTCCATATTACCATACCGGCAATAAGAGTCCGACAGAGATAGAAATTGTGTTCCATACGGCATTGTGGTCACTTTGTAATTCTCTCTCTCGGATGATGTATTTCCCTTTTTTTTTTCTTGTCTTTAGATTTTTGTTTTCTTACGTGCTTAATTGCAATTGGTACTTAGGTGGTTCGAGTTAGAGAAAATTACAAATGCCTTAAAGAGTATCACACACCTCGGAAAAGTACTTGGTTAAAATTTGGAAACAGGTTGAAATTGCGTGGAAAAGACACCCGGCGGAATAGAAAGCACTCATGTACATCATAAATCACACTACAATTACATACCGTGATTCGGTGAACATGTTATTGTTGCCAGTTATAAGCTGAACTAAAGTACACATAGTAAGTGTGCAGTCGCCGCGCCCGGGACAACTCACGCTCTCCTCTTGGCCCGCGCGATTGCTCGATTCGCTTCGTCCAAAAGATTGTACCGACCGCCATCATCCGGCTTATTTTTTTTCCCACCAGCGCCCTGAGTGGTCCATGCCGATGTAGTGTGAAGTGACCGATAAACCTGTACCTTTTCACCTTGTCTGTCCTGTTCGGCCGCGGCCAAATCACGATTGTATCTGGCACTAAGCACCTCTAGTGCCTCAGTACCATTGTAGCAGTCGGGCAGAGCCGACTTTGCTGCAGGCAGAGGTCGATCTTTAGGAAGTTCAGGTATAGCTATCGGTTTCTTGGCCACCAGCAACTTGGCCGCCCATTCTGACATTGTCCCTTTGCTGCTGATGGTAAGACCGGAGGAGATGAATTCAGAGCCGGTCCTCGGGTTGCGTGCGCCCCCCAAATCTCTGTAGCGCGTTCCAGAAGCGTGTCCTCATATCAAAGATTCGGCCAAACGGGCGCCTGCCCCATTGGAATTAAACATTTTCTTGGCTGAATAAAAGCTGTTTCGGGCCGATCTGTAGCCGAAGGATGGGGTGTTGGTTCGCTATATAAGCCATCAGTGTAGAGCCTGCACTGGATCAAACCTGCCACGGGCGACATATGGTCACGTGTAATACCAGTAACTGAACACGTACTACGGTCTCACCTACGCACTTTTTCCACCCGATACCTACTCTCTCGAAAACACTACCCATTATGAGTTTCCGAGTGTTGGACCTTGTCAAGCCATTCGAGCCTTTGCTTCCTGAAGTCATTGCTCCAAAGCATAAGGTTCCTTTCAACCAGCGTGTCATGTGGACCGGTGTCACCTTGTTGATCTTCCTCGTGATGTCGGAAATTCCTCTTTATGGTATTGTTTCCGCTGACGGTTCGGACCCTTTGCTTTGGCTCAGAATGATGTTGGCCTCTAACCGTGGTACTTTGATGGAGCTCGGTATCACTCCTATTGTTTCTTCCTCTATGGTGTTCCAATTGTTGCTGGGCACCAAGTTGATTCACGTTGACATGTCCAACAAGCAGGACAGAGAACAATTTCAAACTGCCCAGAAATTGTTTGCCATTATCTTGTCTATTGGCCAGGCTACCGTCTACGTGTTGACTGGAATGTACGGCCCTCCAAAGACCTTGGGAACCGGTGTTTGCTTGTTGTTGATTTTGCAATTGGTGTTTGCTGGCATCATCGTCATCTTGTTGGACGAGTTGTTGCAAAAGGGCTACGGTCTTGGTTCTGGTATTTCCTTGTTCACTGCCACTAATGTGTGTGAGCAGGTTATGTGGAAGGCCTTTGCTCCAACCACCTCTGCTTCTGGTAAGGGCGCGGAGTTCGACGGTGCCGTTATTGCCTTGTTCCACTTGTTGGGATCAAGAAAGGACACCAAGAGAGCGTTGTTGGAAGCTTTCTACAGACAAAACTTGCCTAATATGCTCCAGGTGCTCTCTACCATCATCGTGTTCTTTGCCGTTGTTTACTTGCAAGGCTTCAGACTTGAGATCCCAATCAAGTCTACCAGACAAAGAGGTCCTTACGCGATGTATCCAATTAGATTGTTCTACACTTCGAACACTCCAATCATGTTGCAAACTGCCTTGTCCTCTAACATTTTCATCATCTCCCAGATGCTTTTTATGAGATGGCCAAACAACTTCTTCGTCAAGGTCTTGGGATCTTGGGGTCAGAGACTGGGCTCCGGCCAATTGTACGCTGTCAGCGGCTTGGCTTACTACATCCAGCCACCAACCTCCTTTACCGAGGCCATGTTGGACCCAATCAAGGCGGCTATCTATGTCACCTTTGTTTTGGGCTCTTGTGCTGTTTTCTCCACCACCTGGATTGAAATCTCCGGCACTTCTCCCAGAGATGTCGCTAAGCAATTCAAGGAGCAAGGTTTGGTTATTGCTGGCCACAGAGACACCAGTGCTTACAGAGAGTTGAAAAAGATTATTCCAACTGCTGCTGCCTTTGGTGGTGCTGCCATTGGTGCTTTGTCTGTCGCTAGTGACATGATGGGCTGTTTGGGAAGTGGTACCTCCATCTTGTTGAGTGTTACTACTATCTATGGCTACTACGAATTGGCCGTCAAGGAGGGTGGCTTTTCTAAGTCTGTCGTGGGAGGTTTCACTGATGGTATTTAAGCCCGTCTTACAACACTAGTGCATTCAGGGTGACTTCATGATCCGAATACCGTCTGAAATAGAATGAATTGAATTTTCTCGTTATTTATATGTATTTGCGTAAAAAAAACACGCTTATTTGCTGAGCCCAAGCTGCTGACAAGCATCTTAGTAGTTTGTCAAGTTTAGTAACTCATGCGATGCATTCGCTAAGCACCAGAAGAACCGAATTTGGAAGCCCACTCTTCATATTGTCCCAAGCCTTCTTCAGAAACACTGGGTCTGATGTACTTCAAACTGTCAGCGAAATCTTCAAGTTGTATGGGCCGAATTTGATCCGTTGGGGTACTCAATAACTTGTCACCCAACGACCGCAAGGGCCCCATAGCGCTATCTTTGGCTAAAAGAGTGATATCACTTCCACTGAAGCCCTTTGAAAGTTCAATAAGCTTATCATAGTCGTCTTCCAGAAGCGTATTCTTTTGATAGGCAAGAAGCTTTCGGATTTGCAAGCGTCTGGTTTCATCTTCCGGTAACGGAATATATACTCTCTTAGCAAAACGTCTTCTAGCAGCATCATCAATTCCCCATGGTAAGTTAGTTGCGCCCAAAATCAAGACTCTGCTCAAGTCTTCCCCAGCGCTATCACGACCAGCTGCCGCAGAAGATAGTTCAGACCACTGAACTAAAAACTCATTCTTTATCCGACGCATACTCTCCACTTCTCCTTCAGTTCTTGTGCCTAACAAAGAATCAATCTCGTCAATAAATACGATAGAGGGACTGAGCTTTCTTGCCAACAAAAACAATGCTTTAACCAATTTTTCACTTTCTCCCAAGTACTTCGATGTCAATGACGACGAGCTTATAGAGAAAAATGTAGATTTAGACTCGGTAGCCACAGCTCTGGCAAGCATAGTCTTACCAGTACCTGGGGGACCAAAGAGCAACATTCCTCTTGTTGGCTCTCTCAAACCACGGAACAAGTCTGGCCGCAAGAAAGGATACACTACAGCCTCTTTCAAAGAGTTCTTAGCCGCTTCCAAACCAACAATGTCATCCCAATAGACCTGATCTCCTCTCACAACAATATCATTGAGAATCTGGTTAGCAGACAATTCGTCGATCCCTCTGATAGATTCAATCAACTTTTTCTGCTCCTCAGGCGTCATCGAGCCGTCTTCCGTCTCGACAGGAACATCAAGAACTTCAGTTTCTTCATACCCGCCAAGAATATCATCCATGGTTGGAGATAATGGCATTGAGTTATCATCTTGGGGCTTCAGAACCTGTTTGGCACGAGGGGTAGCTTTGGTCTTTACTGGCACAGGCTTATTCAAGGGTTTGTAATTGTAGGTAATGTTAGACTTTTTTACCGGAGCAATGGTTTTCGCAAGCGGCTGTTTGGTTACCGGTTTGGTCACAGTAACTTTAGGCGATTGGCTAGATTGCCCACCTGAGCTGGTTCTTTGCGCTGTCTTCACAATCGGCACCTTGACTTTTGGTCTGGCGCTCTGCGCTTGCATAATCTTTTGCACGTTTATAGGCTTTGGTATCAGGTAAATATACTTCTTGGGTTCTGCGGCCACCGCGCTTGTTGTGCGGATGTCGGACGTGGATTTTGAAGTTGGCCTGATACTCGGGTTAGGAGACAATAGGGAATGGTCAGGGGGTGATGCAGAAAGGTCAGGCCGTATCTTCTCGGATTGGATTGCCGATCTTTTCGGCGGCGGCGGAGGGGGCGCCTTCTTTTTCCGGACAGAAAGATCCTCGAGTGATTTGCTCAAATTTGGAGAGAAATAGGATGGTACTGCGCCTTCGTCATCCAAGTCAATCAAATTGGAAGAAGAGGATGATGCATTAGAAGGAGAGGGAGTTCGGCGAGAGTTAAGTCTGTCCCAGGTACTGGCTTTTATCTCCGTCTGATCGAAATCCATGAATGTGTTGGGATCTGGCTTGGGTGCCGTCTTGACCGGCTTCAGCCATGAAATGTTAGCAGCAGTTTTGATTGCATCTCTCTGTTGCTGAGGTAATTGATAAGAGGGAGTGCTCCGCAATGATTTTATCATCTGCCGAGGTCCATTAGTGCTATTCAAAGAGCGACTTCCTGGGTTATTGGAGCGCAAGGAAGGTACACTCAAGTTATGCGAGGAGCCAGCAGAATGGCCAGCATGCGGGATGGAAGCAGTCGGATTTTTGGCTCGGCGGTTCTTTTCATCTAGTAGTAGCTGAATCCGAACCAAGTGTTTCACATTTTCGTCTCTAATACTCTTGAGTTCGCCTAAAAGAGCGGCTTCTTCCACATGGCTCTTACCGAAACGCTTTTCCAAAAGGTCAATCTTAAAAAGTAACAGGGTATGGAGGGATTTCCAGCCCTTCAATGCATCTTCGAGCTTACCTTGCTCCTCCAAGTCTAAATTCTTGATTGTGATGTTGCATACGTCGGAGTAAGTTTGCTGAAGCTCCTCCAAGATCGAGAGTTGAGGCGGCTTCTTTCTCAGAAACATGATTAGAGCAGGGTTTGAGGAATTTTATGACAGGAAATTGCAATTGACTTCAAATGCAGGGTTTCTCCAGATAATCCACTCGGTGTGTCAAAGAGGTGTTGAGCAATTTACGAAGCAACTGCTGGATGTATTAAGGACAGAATGCTTCTCACGTCTGTGTGCAGCGCATCGTCGAAGTCAGTCGCGATAATGTACTTCATATGGCAAGTTGTGGTTCGAGCGCTTCCTACGGAGGTCATTCAAAGCAAAACCAAGCCTTCTTTATGTCAGCCCCATATTTTTGTCTGAACAGACTCACATTCAGTTTATAGAGACGCTGGGACTTCTCAATCATACACGATTAGCTGAAGTTGGTGGAGGTGCAGTCCCTCATCTCGTCTACAACCAGAAAAAGGCACGAGCAAGAAAACTAACTAGAAAAAGCAGAGAGCAGACACAGAGAAACACAATACTACGGTGTTGTTTAGTGAGATGTAGTGATTTAACGGGATACCATAGAGTTTCTAACCCCCAAGATATACTTTGAAACCACATTTATCTAACCTGATCTTCCCAACAAAAAGCGCACTGTCCAAAAACCCACCATTTTCCGTAGTCTGACAAGTCTACCCATAGTGCACCTCCCTAAATTAATAGGCGAGGCACGAGTAATCGAGCTTTCAGCCGAAACTGAGCGATAACAAAATCTGACGAGAGTTCAAACCCGCTTCATGCCATATGGCGGAAAAACCTGGCGGCAACTTTCAAATTTTCAAAGTACTGTGGTTTCAATCTCGTGCTTATATACTCTGCGCAGTTGACCGGGTAACCCTCACTTATACTGACCAGGTTTAGGTCAGTCCCTGTCAGGGCCACACCGGTTGTTGTTATGACACCGGTTGCTGTCATAACAACGAGTATCTATCGTACCACAAGTACTCTTATTGTGTGGATATTTCGTTGGAAGAATCGTGATACCGAATATAGATATTTTGGCTGCGTTCTTGTCATCGAGCATCTATTGTGCCAGACAAGTGGCTTTCTTGGATGGATTTATGGTCAGAAATATATTTCCATCAAATCCAAACAACTTTCAGCCCCCTTCATACGCCAATTCTGGACAATGTGAGTTGTTCAGGCAGAATTTATCAGATGTCAGTGCCATGAAGCGCCGAAAACAGTGTGTCCTGTATGCGTACGGCACACGGTAGACTAGCATAGTACTGAGCATTGAATAAGCACGATTGTGGGGGAAAAAACACACTACAATGGCTTCCGTGGGGGACATCTTAGTCATTGGTGGGCGAATTGCGATTAATTCCATAGCATTCATTTTGCGCTATGTGTTTATATGTATTCAATACTTCTCTCGGTCATTTCCCTGGGCGTCAGATCTCATTGCCACTGTCTGCTTGATCTACTTGCTTTATCGAATTCTGAGAAGACTCTTATCCATGTGGATTGCCCTTGTAAAATCGGTGGTGAAATTTTCCGTCCTTTTCGTGCTTTTTATTTTGGTGGCCGCAATTTACATCAGAGGCGCTCGGACATTCTTCTCGAGGGATGTCCAGTTCCTATCAAGCGTGATCCAGAAACTATTGAGCCTGCATTACAGAAATGAAGTTTACCAGGAATTTCAACACGCAGTGAATCGCGGTATTGCAGGACCGACACGGGACTGGCTTCAGGAACCGGATGTGATCATACAGCAGGTAAACAAAATAAGAGGGGGGCTTGAGGGATTCTTAGGGGAGAATATTGAGACGGTTCAAAACATTCTCAACGCCCAGGGACAGGCTGGCACGTTTGGAAACTTACATAATATTAGGTTCAATTAGTTATAACTCATTATTATATATGCTATATTCTATTTTGATTCGTTATCTTTCTTTCCTTCTGGAAGTTGATCTAGAGATCTCAATCCATGGTCCTCACAGAAGAACGTAGATATGAGACAGATTGCAATCAATGGGACAGTGAAATAAAAAACATTCCGGATCGCAGACATGTACATGGACCTGATAATCTTGAGCTGAGGGACAGTTAAATCCGACGTGTCTGGTCTTACGAAAACGTGGGTCTTGAAATTCTCCAAAAATGCTGCAGGCAAACCATCTTGAACCCTCTTCGCTTTCATTTCTTTAATCAAGGAGTTTGTGATGATTAAGGAACAAAAGGCAATCCCAAGAGCCGAACCGAAAGACCGAACGACATTTCTGGCACTGATGACAACAGCACGCTGCGACATTTTTGAATTCGCTTGCGCCGCTACCATAGTTGGTTGAAAAATAAAGCCAATTCCGGTGCCAAGAATGATAAGGTTACCGGCAATATATGCGATGGAAGTATCTTCTTTCCATGCTATAGTCATACCACATCCCGTCAACCAAAACAGGAAACCGGTATACATAATTGGCAAGTAATGGCCAATGTACGACATGACCGAACCTGCAAAACTAGACATAGTAGCCTGAGTAAGTACAAGTGGAAGCAAGAGAACAGCTGAGCGCATAGGACTAAAGCCTCTAACCAATTCGAAGTAGTACAGGACAATGAACAAGAAACCGAAATATGCGGGACCAAATAGGAACGTGGAAGTCAAAAGAATGCTCAACGTGCGATTCTTGAACAATTGTGGAGGGATCATCGGCAACTCTGGAATTTTCCACTCGACAATAGCAAACACAATAAGACAGACACCTCCAACACAGAACATGGAAATCACGATCGGACTATCCCATGCGTATGTAGATCCACCGCCATTGATTGGAATCAAAATTAGAAGAATACCCGCCATGGCAAAGATGATTCCATAGTAGTCAATCTTCTGCAACTTTTCCTTAACTGTGAGAACAGACTTAGACTTCTTGTTTTCAACAACGAAGTACACGATAATGATCACCAAGGCAATAATTGGCGGAAGGGTTCTGTAAAAGTATCTCCACGTCAACTTTTCAGTATATGCACCCATGACCAAAGGACCAATTGCGCTTCCCAACCCAACATTTGCTCCCAAAATTCCTTGGAATTTTCCTCTTTGCTTCAAAGTCACAATATCACTAACGATAACCATCGTCAATGATTGGGCACCTCCAGCACCTATACCAGCAAAAGCCCTGAAAACATAAAATTGTACACTTGTTTGCGCAAAGCCACAAAGCATGTTAGCGATCATGAGAAGAGCAAGACTAAAAAGGAGCATTCCTTTGCGGCCAAATATGTCTGCAAAACGGCCAAAGAGGACCTGCGAAACACAGTTGGCAACTAATGACGCAGTTCCTGACCAGTTAATAGAATCGGCCGCATTTAGGTCTTTAGCAATGTATGGAAGGGCAACCGTGACACTTGTTTGGTCGCAAAAGCATGTAAAAAGACTCAAAGACATTCCGACAAGGCAGATCACAAGCTTTTTAGTTCCTAGTAGATTGACATGTGAATCACCGAGCTTCTCCTCTAGGTTCTTAAGTTTTTCTTCCTGTTGTTCGTCCTCAATATGATCTTCCCTTTCGGTAGAAGACAAGCTCGATGTTGCGACCTGTTCATCTTGATTGAATTTTTCGGAAGATTGTAGTTCATTATCCATAGTTGAAGAACTGGAATATGTCAGTCTATTTGAGGAAGCCATTATTCGAAACCAAGGATCCTCAGTTTGGCGTAAATGATGCGAGTGTATTCAAAGTTGCAATCGTCGGCACCTGAGTCGTGTTTCTCAGATTGAGTTCAAATGATGGAAATCTCGGTGCTATGCTATCAAGAGAGAAATCAATAGGAAGTAGTATAGGCAGATTTAGTTTGCAAGAGGGAAGGTGCGTTATATAATTTAGAGATGGGGCATGGCATCGTGTGCCGCTTCGGGGATTCGGAGATTCGGAGATAAAACTGATGGCTACCATCTCGGTCAGTGTGACACAAGGAAGTTGACACCATGTTGTAGACATCTTCAGGGATGTATAAGAATTCTTCACTATCTCCGAAGTCCAAAACTTTTCTCCGATGTGTATCTGTGACTGTGGAGACATGGGGTTGTAGCATTCGGACCTTGTCGCAGTGTCTCCGAGAGAATGCGACTTTGCATTATGTCACAATGCAAGATTTTAACTATGTGCAAGACGACACGGCCCGAGCGTAACCGCCAAAAGAACCGCGCCCTGAATTGCTGCGGCCGAGAAAGAGCCTGTTACATATACCAGTTGGCGCACACATTACAACGTTTCATTACCCCAAACCGCTTAGAGCAATCTCACACCGTAATTTGGATTCCGAATGGCAACAGTTTTGACTTGACCCGAAAATAGAAAATTTCCGCCATGGCTATTAATTTTCTGGTTCATCAATGAATGTCCCAAGGCCGTAGCAGGCATTTGTCCTAGCCCAACGACGAATAGAGATTCATAAAAAAACATACAAAACTAATGACTGGATTTCCCTAGAAGAACACAAGTAAATAGTCCAATTCCTTGTGAGTTGTTTCTCTCTTTGTGGCCGTGCTATACAATATGAAGATAACCGCAACCAGTGTCTCCCGGTTTGTGCGCGACCTTATACATTACGAGATACACTAAGCAATCAAAATAATCCAGAGCTTACTACCAATGGTGAAGGATACAACATACTATGAGATCCTTGCGGTCGAAGTGACTGCCACAGACGTCGAATTGAAGAAGGCCTACCGAAAGCAGGCCATCAAACTTCACCCTGACAAGAATGGCAATGATCCGGCTGCTGCCGCCAAGTTCCAGGAACTCGGTGAGGCGTACGGAATTTTGCTGAACCCAGATCTGAGAGCATTATATGATGAGCTCGGAATTGAGGGGATGAAAAACAACCAAGTGGCGGAGCAAGCCGCCGACATTGACCCAAGCGAGTTCTTCAAGATGATTTTCGGAGGCGACAGCTTTGTGGACTGGATTGGCGAGTTGTCTATGATGACAGACATGGCCGAGACCGCCGAAGTGTTAGAGGATAACGAAGATGACAGCGCAACCGACAAACTGGGCGCAAATGTCACGGACGTGGCAACTCACAACCAGGAGCAAAGCGTGGGCGCTGCACAATCAGATACCCCATACTCCGACTTGAGCCACGAAATGGAGAAGAAAAAGAAATCAAAGCTTAACCAAGAAAAGAGAGAGAAGATTTTACAGCTCCAGGAGGAGCAAAAGCGCACTAAGCAGAAGCGTGTGGCGGTATTGGTGGAGAAATTGCTCCTGAGAATCGAGCTGTACAATGCCGCCTCGACCAACCAAGAGGGCTTACTACAGTACAGGGCCAAGCTCCAGAAAGAGCTCGAGGACTTGAAGATCGAATCGTTTGGTATTCAGATCTTGCATTTGATCGGTAAAGCCTATGTCGACCAGGCCCATGCCGCTATCCATGCCAGCAAGACGTTCGGCGTGTCGAAGATTTTCTCGAGTGTGAAAACCAAGACCAACCGGGTCAAGTCAGGGTTTCTGATCTTGAAGGCCGCCTTGGATGCGAAGGCGGCGGCAGAAATGATGATGAAGGAGCAAGCGGTCTTGGAGCAATCTGGTCACGAGCTCACAGAGGGAGAGAAATATAGACTAATGGAGAGCGAGAGATTGATTACGGGCAAATTCTTGGCGGCCGCATGGGCATCGACCAAGTTCGAGGTGACTGGCGTGTTGAACAAGGTCACACACGCTATTTTGTCCAACAAGTCCTTGAACAGAAAGGAGAAACTCCAACGCGCCCAAGCCATTCTATTCATTGGTACGGAGTTGTTGGCGACCGAGCGTTCAGCAGAGGAGGACGAGGAAGCGAGGATTTTTGAGGAGATGATGGCTGAAGCCAGTACTAAGAAGTCTAAGACCAAGGCCCACAAAATGAGCGAGCATGACTACGAGGCGCTTTTTAACAACGACGAGCACGATCGGGAGCAGGTGTAAATATTTTCTTCTACATCAAGAAAACCAAAAACCCGATAATGTATTCACCATAATTAAATACACAGAGAATGAAAACGAAGAGAATTTCTTTTACCCCCATGCTTTGTGTGGCGCTGCGTGGACGGGGCACTGTACCGAAATTAGAACGCGGGCGGCGAGTAGCGGAAATAGACTGCACACAGTTCAGATTGACCGCATCGTTCGGAGGGTATCTAACGTCCGGATCGAGACCTATCCCATTTCTTCCTCCCCACCATTCATCATGGCTCCCACCAGCAGACAAGTTCTCACGTTATACAAGCAACTATTGTCCAGAGCACACAAATTCGACAACTATAACTTCAGAGAATACGCCAAGAGAAGAGTTCACGATGCATTTAAAGAACATAAGAACTTGAAGGAGGAAGACAAGATTGTTGCCTTTTTCAACGAGGGCGTGGACAACTTGGCTCTTTTGACCAGACAGACAGCGATTTCCCAGATGTTTACATCTGAGAAGCTCGTGGTGGAACCTTTGGGCAAACACTAATCCTACCGAAAATATGGTTTCTATACGGAGTATTTGCGCTTTAAGATTATTAGCTGGTAGTATATGTACATAATTGAATGGCTGTGATATACATTCGTAGAATACGTTCGTAGACGTGATACACCCGATATGAGCGTTCGATCGGGTATTGTAGATGATGAACCCAGCATCAATAACACTGCTTTCGGACAGCAGCCGAAGTCATTCTTATCTCTTAACAGTGAGTGAGAAACAGAATAGCTAGTGGAAGCCCTATTGACTAGTTTGCACTTGGTTATCGAATTGCCAGACCCTGTACCGTGCGGCTGCACTACCCTAAAGAGAACTAAGGGGATGTATCACGTACGGTGAGCATGTAAACTACGAGTAGACAGAAAGCGCCTAAAGTCATAATCCATAGATAATAGTATCTAAGCTCACGAGCTAGGGATAGAACAGGCGTGTGCTATAAAGGGTAATTACAACCCTCAGAAACCAACTAACTACAATCGTCGAATCGGGGACGGAAAAACTGAGGATGACTAAAAAAGTTGAGGATTAGATATAGTAGACTTATCTGTGCTGCAGCTTCTACCATCAATAACAAGCGCCGTGGCGCAGTGGAAGCGCGCAGGGCTCATAACCCTGATGTCCCAGGATCGAAACTTGGCGGCGCTAGCTTGTTTTTTTGATATTCTTTTTTTCATAGATTAGATTTATTTCCACGAAGTAATTTATCCTGGATTTTTTTTTTTCATTTCGCAGCTACTCTATAGATTGTTATTATTGAGATAAAATTTATTCTATTAATTTATCTACCGTTCTGTTGCTCGTCCCAGAACGCCGCAAGTTTTGCACCGGCAGCCTTGTAGTAATCCACTTGATCTTGGTCCAAGCTGGGGAATTCTCTTCCAGAGATTATTTCCCCTTTTTTCACCGAACCCAATTGAATCAATTTTTGCACATAACCAAGTGCATCTTCGGATCCGATGGTATGGTATGCTCTAGCAATTCCTTTTGCGGATAAGCGTTCCTTGAACCATTTCTTCTGCTCATCTCTAGCAGGAAGAATAACATTACCTGCGAGATACCGGGTCACTAATATGGCTTGATATTCGAACACTCTGAAGGAAATCGCATCAGTGGGGATACCTACAATTCCAATAAGTGGTTCATCCACTAAGAAGGTGTGTTCAAATGCATTGGGAACGATAGCACCACCTTCAGTAATATCCCCATATTCCCTTGCCAAAAACGGGAACAGAAATTGATAGCCGGTGGCATAGACCACATGGTCAGGATTCTCAACTTCAGAACTATCGCTGAAAACCACCTTGAAAGAATCACCGTAGACAATGTATTTTTCTATCGTAGGCTTAGGCTCGATCTTTCCTTTATTAGCAGAGACTTTTTTGCCGTCGGAACGCTTCAGCTGGTAGACCTTTTTGGCCACATCAGCTGAGAACCGCGAAAGATCAAAGCCCAGGGCACGAGATCCAACAACAACCACAGTCTTATCTTTATAAGGTTCCAGTGTGGTGAAGAACTTGGCGTGATGTACCACAGTAGGAAACTTTTCTTGCACTTCGCGCAAACCTGGAACGTGTGGAATAAATGGAATATGGTAGTGTCCAACAGCAACCACCAAAGCGTCAAATATTTGCTGAAACCATTCGTCAGTACCATCTTCAAGCTCTTTTCTCAAAGTCACTTTGAACTGGTACGGCAAGCCAGATTCCTGGGGCGCCTCAACCTTTTCCACATCTTCGACTGTAGTTTTGAATGAGAGAGTAACTTTATCATTTTCTTTATGGCGGAAAATATACTGCTCAATATAGTTTCTAACGTCCGCCCGGTCGACATAGTCGTTTGCACCCGACAGTTTCCATTGGGCCTGGTCGCTGAAAGTCATCAAACTCTCTATAATATTAGTGGTCATCCCATGGTAAGCAGGAGTATGATGGAATCTTTCTTGTGAAGAACGAAGAGATCTGATCTTGTCCCCTTGATCCCATCCGTCAAAGGGATTGGCTAATGGGGGATCGATGGCCGAGCTCTTTTCTCCAGATTTCAAAAGGTCATTGGGAGTTTGAATTGGGTTTTCGTCGAAGATCCAAACTCCACCCAGAGTACTTCGTCTTTCGAACAATGCAATTTGCTCAAAAGTGCCTTCTTGAACCAAAGAGTCAAGAGTGATTGCACCGGATGCACCACCACCAATAATGGCGACACGCTTTACTGGGCCGGGCACCTGGACCGGGATATCCGTTTCCAGCAGAAAGTTTCTGAATGATTGAGATGGCATATTTCGAAATTCTAGGCATTTTAAAATAAGGTAGCCGATTAATACATTTATATCGAGGGCCCTTAACCGTTGGAGGATGTGGATGCGACTCCACAGTGAGTATGTACACTAAGCACGGAGCCACACTTTTCGATCATACGAGCGGCTTTATTTTCGAGAACAGGAATTTCAATGTGCTCAACAGATGTTGTATTTCGTTTTTTTTTATAAATCATTGGTTTGGTTCAAAAGAAAAAAGATGGTGACTGATTTCTCTGTGCTTTCCACTTTTGTATAATGTTTGCAGCAATTTGTCACCAAGGCAGTAAACAACCGTGGCGTGGAATGTACTGGGAAAGGTGAGCCTCACTGTTAAAAATTCGTTAAAATATTTTTATGAAATCAAAGAAACGAATCTTCTCATCTCGAGCTGCTGCAGCATAGAAATTGTGCTACATTTTCCGTGTCTCCTCTTGGGACGATTTAAATCAGAGGTGCATCTGCATCGAAAGGGCTTTCACCTACCTGCACGCCCACTTGTACGCTTTCAGTATACACCCACGTGCGATAATAACTGAAATCGATGGGCGCACTGCATAGTGGCAGATAATACTGTCAGTAGTGGAATTATATATTAGTTCCAAGGGCGAACCTTCGCCACTATTTTTTCATTTTAGACGACCCTTTCAAGTTTTAGTAATGGTTGCGCAAGTTGACCTCGATCTCAGCACCCCTCTACTGGGCGATGCCGATGCATCGATCACAACAATCCCATTGGAACCTGCGTTGGCGACCGCAGCTCTCACTTTACATGGTGATTTTTACAGACAGCTCCAGAGTAAAGCGAACAGTCGGATTTTCTGGCATCCAGTTACGCAGATCCTCTCGGCTGTTGTACTCGTGTCATTTTCCATTTACCAATACTACGAACTCGTTGAGATCTCCGACTCATTTGATGAGTTTTTGCACTTGTGCTGGAACAACAAGTACATTATTACCACATTCTTTCCTGTGATTACTTTTTTGGCTGGATTTATTGGCCTTGTTAGTTTTATCATCTCAGATGAGTTCAGATTAGTTAGCGACAACTTGAAGCAAGATGCGGTTATGCTGAAGGTGTTTAGATTTCCGTTGAGGATCTACTCCAACTACGAGGGGAAGGACAAGGGCGACAAGAGTCTTGGCTTCGTCGAGTCTGCTTCCCAGTCGACAGAATTTATCAAGTACCGTGACTCCCCAATTGCTGTTGTCACCGTGGTACCGTTGCCTGACAAATCCACCTCTGAAGTGTTTTACGCCCAGATTACTGGCTTGCACGTCAGAAAAGTTTATGCAGAGACTGGCCTCCAGAATGAATTATTGGAAATCGCTAAAACGAAGGCCAGAAGCTTGTGCTCTCGCTATGTCAGAGACATGGCGATCAAAACCACGTCGATGAGAATAGTTCTTATTGCTGAAGGTTACTCTCTTAACCCTACCATGAATCAAATTCTCAAAGACCACGATTTCAAGGTTGTTGAGACTACCTCAAATGTCAATCCGTTTTTCAATCGAAAATCGGAGAAATTTTTCAACATAATCTCCGTCTACACGTTGATGAAGGCACTTGGGATTACCCGTCTGGTGTACGAATGTGAGCTCGAGGGCACAATTGAAATTGCGGAACAAAAGAAAGTTGCAAAGGCAGCAAGAAAAAGAAAGAACTAATGAATGGCGACATGATAAAATAATTTAATTCTAAAATAATAAGCACACCACATATATTAATTTTTATAGGGGGACAATTAGGTGTCCTCACTAGTCTAAAAGACCACCGGTACTAGTCCTTTTCTTTTGCTTTTGCACACGGTAGACAATTGCCACAACCCAACCAATTAATCCGAGAATGATGGTATAAATGATTAGCTTCGCCACAAATAGGATCCTGCCTATCGATCTACGCACAAATGTTGCATTCTCGTCGCCGTATTTCTCCAACCTGCGCTGTCTGTCAAGAGCCTTGATTCTTTGTTCAGCCTTCTTCATTCTGATGGCAGATCTTCTCTTTCTGCGTCTTCCCCTTGGCAGTTCATCCAGAACCTTTTGCTCTTCAATGATATGTTCGAGCAGCTCCACTGATTCTATGAAGTCATCGGTAGCTGGATCGAACAATGCAAATACCTTGTTTTCGATTATATCAACGTATTCCAGTAAATCGCCGGTTTCAGCAGTGAGCCCCAAGTACTTTACAGGTGGTAGCACGACATCGGTTAAGGTGAAACAATTGTGCCAGTCATCCGACGAATGAACATTGTGGTTAAAATCAACCGACAAGTAGCCGTTCTTGGTGTAGACTAGACGCATGCGACTGATTTTCGACAGAGGGTTCATGAGCGCTTGCACCGAACAACCTGCAAGTTGGGTATCGGCGCCATCAGTCCACTTATTGTAGCTCGTCTGACCATCACCCAACATGACATTGACGTAAGGAAATTTCTTTTTCAATCCGTTTCTGTAGGTGTCGATGAAGAGGCCCAAACCATTGAAGTTGTTCTTCGCACCGAAAACATCTCCAATAGGAGAAGGCTCGTCCAAGATCCACACGGCCATACCGTCGGCGGCCAAAGCCGCTTTGGAGTCACTGTGGATGTGAAACGTCAACTCCATTTCAAACGAATCTGCTTGCATCGGCATTCTGGTGAACATGTTTCCCACCCGGTGTTTCTGGGCAGATGTAAGGCGCACATAGTCGTTCCCGTGGGCGACGATGTTGCCCGACCAATGCCAGTTGGGAGATTTCATCACAGATTTATCAATATAAGGCGCCAGAAGGCCCATGTTCTGAAGCTCAACCTTCCTGACCCGAACATCTTGATCTTTGTTCTGGAACATGTCATTGATCTGCTCCGGAGTATATGCCGCTTCACTTCCACCAGAGAAGAGCCAGAAGTACGCGACCACGCCAAAGGCGAGCACCGTTAGTATTAACTGGACTGGGCGAGACCTCAATAGGGCGGGCATCGTTGAAGCCTTGACAGGTTGTTCAGTAGCGAGAAAAGACCTGCATTTTCTCAATGTATGGCACAAAGCCCGATGCGATTCCGCATCGGCCATCACCACCGCATCGTTCAACCTGTAGTTCGTAAAAAGTAGACGATGACGACGGTAGAAAAAAAAAATACCGGTCAGTTCAAACGGGTAAGATCGAGATAGCCCAGAAAACAAAAACAAAAGCCAAATAGAAGTAGAAGAAAGAAAGCCCCCATTTCGGATCTCTCCTGTCTTGCGTCGAAACTTGAGCCAATACCCAGTAATATTATCACCAAGAGGCTAGCCATTGATTCATAAATTGATTCATTAAAGATACTATACACAAGAATATAAACAACACAACTGGATACCATCTTACTTACCAAACACCACGGTTCTGATAGCAGAACCCAAAGATTCCTTCTTTTCGCCCTTGAGGTCAGACAAGAGACGCTCGTAGTATTGTGGGTTACCCTTAGGTTTCAACAACTTGTCGTCAATTTTGTAGTAGTTCTTGTACTTGTCGTTGACCAAGTCTCTCAACGAGATGTACTGCAACTTCAAGTCTTGTTCACTGACGGAGTCAATGAAGGTCTTATTCTGGAATCTCTCCAACTGAACATCTTTGAAGGAGGCATAATGCTTGATTTTATCCTTAGGGAGCGTTCTTAAGAGAGAAACGATTTTCTCCGTGATTTGCGTTTTCAGTGACATGTGGGGATTGGGGGAAGGCGATTGCGATGGTGGTTTTTTCTGTTCTAGACTACTCGATACGTGAAGTTACAGGAAACCCGCACACCACCACGTTGGCGGTCCCCCACGGACATTTTCCACCACCATGCAGACATCACGTACCCCAAGAGTGGAGTACGAGAGAATTGGGAAATATAAAAAATAAACAGAAATGATTTCATAATTCTAGCCCGTGTGCACCCTTCTAGACCGCCGGGGTGTGGGGGAGCCAAATGTAACGATGCCCTGTCTCATGATAGATATGCGATTAGTAAATCGGTACTGCGATTAGTAAATGTTCGGCACCCAGGTTTAAAAATGCGATTACGCCTGTCGTTCATCCTCATCATCAATTTTTATCATGAAGGCTCCTACCCCCAGAGTTATTTTTGTTCGTCATGGTCAGACTGAATGGTCCAAATCCGGACAATACACCTCGATCACTGACTTGGAGCTTACTCCTTTTGGAGTAAAGCAGATGAGAAACACCGGTAAGCACTTGATCGGCGAATCCGCATTCCAGTTGGTCAAACCAAAGAACTTGAAGGCTATCTTTACCTCTCCCCGCACTAGAGCCAAACAGACCACTCAATTGTTGTTGGAGAGCTGCGAAACGAGAGATATTGTTTCCGTTGTGGAAATTGATGACTTGAGAGAGTGGGGATACGGTGACTACGAAGGTCTTCTTACGTCCGAGATTCTCGCCTTGCGTAAACAGAGAGGGCTTGACCAAAACGGCGAGGTTTGGAACATTTGGGAGTATGGCTGTGAAAATGGCGAGTCGTATGAAGAGGTCACCGCCAGAGTGGACAATGCCATTACCGAGATCAGAAAATTGCACAAGGAAGCAATGGACAAGAACGAGGCATGTGATGTCATGGTTGTCGCCCACGGCCACATTTTAAGATGCTTTGCTGCCAGATGGGTGCAGAGACCTATTAACATTAACCCACAATTCATTATGGATGCTGGTGGAGTGGGTGTCTTGAGTTACCTGCATCACAGTATGGACGAACCGGCATTGTGTTTGGCGGGTGCATTTGTCGTGCCTACTGAAGAAGAAGGCAATGACGTTTAGAGTAGAGGCTAGAGTAGAGGTTAGATTTTAGAGCTTTATTGAATGAAGTACAGATTTTTTTCTTCAAAACCATGGCGGTATGCTTTCTCTATGGATTTTTTTATTCTACATCAGGCAACAGGGCAGCTTGTGGAAATTACCCGAGCGGACAGGACAGGGACATTCTTCTCAATGACCATTTGTTTGACCGTCTAGATTGTTAACTAAGCGGGGAACGTCATTCTCGAGTGCGAAGACAAGCCATCGTTCTTGCATATATCGTGGACTCTTCTCACAAGCGCAGTCCACCTTTGGATTTTGTACAAATACTGTAACCGTGACCAAAATTCACAAACTGCAGTTATCCGAAAACCCCGATTAGAGGAGTACTATTAATACAAGCCTTCCATCACCTCTTGTCTATATTTTCGAAAACAATGCGTATTTTGCAAGAAAACCTGAAAGAAGTGCCAATCCCACTATGGTTGGACTGTGATCCTGGGAACGACGACGCATTTGCGATATTATTAGCTTGTTTCTCGCCATATTTCGACCTCTTGGGAATATCAACAGTTTTTGGAAATGTTCTGATTGACAAAACTTCCCACAATACGTTGGCGATTCTCGATGTGTTGAAGTTTAAACAAGATGAGATAAAGGTGTACACTGGATCCGACAGACCGTTGGTGATTGATCCCATCAATGCCGAAGAAGTCCACGGTGAGAGCGGAATTGGTGGCGCTATATTACCAAAGGAACCCAAAATCCACGTTTCTACCGATACCGACTACCTTCTGGCAATGAGATCTGCCATCTTGTCTCAGCCGTCAAAAGTGTCAGTAGTATGCACGGGTGCTCTCACTAACTTTGCCAAACTTATCCAGAAATATCCAGAAGTTTGTGAAAAGATCAGATTCGTTTCTATCATGGGTGGTGCTATCCACACGGGAAACATCTCTCCTTATGCGGAGTTCAACTTTTTCTGTGACCCTCATGCAGCTGAGATCATTTTGACAGAGCCTTTATTGGTGAATAAGGTTATTTTGTCACCATTAAACATCACACACAGCGTTTTGGCGACACCATATGTGAGAGAGTCTCTTAGAGGATCTTACCATTCGACTGTAAGAGAAATGTTTTCCGGAATTCTCGACTTTTACTTCGAATATTACCAAAAGTATTACCCTGATAGTGCTGGCCCGCCGGTTCACGACCCTGTTGCCGTCTTTTCATTGCTTGCTAAGGTGGCTCAAGAGTGTGATATGTCATGCTTTGCCAGAAACTGCGATTACCATTTCCTTCAAAAGAAAGTCAAGGTGGCAGTCAGTGGAGAAAATGTGGGCGAGACAATTATCGAGAGTGGCAACATGGATCCACTCAAAAAGGAGGACGGAGTTTACATTGGCATGAACTTAAACGCCCCGTTCTTTTGGGAAAACATGATAGATGCGTTCAGATTGGCTGATGCGCAAGTCCAGGCCAGATAACAACAAGCCTTCGAGTTAAAAAAACACAAAATACAATAGAAAAATTAATAGAAATTACATTGTAAATAATATTACATAAAACTACGCAACGGAATTGATCTCCTCGTCTATAACCATGCCAATTTGGCCAATGACATTCAGTGACCAGATCACATCAAGGTGATTAAACTCTGGGATGCGCACAACCTTCAAATTCTCTCCTTCCTTGTAATACGCTCTTTCATAATGGGTCATGTGGGTGGCCAATCTCTCGCCATCAACTAAAAAGTCTTGACCGGCAACAAATAAAACCATAGGTACAAGTTCCTCTGGCTCGTTGAAATTGAACCAAGTGGATTTGTAAGGAAAGAACGTCTTTGAGTCGGAAATATCCTCAGCAGATGAGGAATTGTTTGGTTCAGCATTCTTCTCAAGATCGGTCTTTTCACCGTTAGGGGCATCCGCATTAGTATTAACAGGAGTGAATGAGTGGTTTGATCCGTCCGCATACGCTTGTTTTGACTGAAGTTGATTGGAAAAGCCTTCTTCAACCAGATAGGAAAGCCACCAGGACATGAGCTTCAGAGAAATGAAAGTGACATTGAAAAGAAATTGAAGACGAATAATCTTTGTATCATAGTGGCAGTTATTGAGTCCCCATCCAAATAAATACTTAAACATTTGGTAAGAAACAACTTCAAATAACTTTGTAGTACCAATCAATTTTCTGGTAGTTCCTATAACTTTCATAAAACAACAGGTGCCAAAGATAGCGTCATATGCCCTTGGACTTCTGTTATGGATAAATTTGATAAACGTTCGCTCGTGGAACAAAGAACCAGGAAACACAGCAGGTGCCAAGGCAAAGAATTTATCGATCTTTTTGTGGACGTGAGCAAGATTCTTATTTCTGAACATCAAGAAGCTTTGAGTGCAACCTTGCAGATGCCCCACCAATATGAGCTTCTCATGGTGTGGCTTGCGCTGAAGGATATTGTCAATAATGCACGGTAAGTCGTACGAGGCGAACACTCTCACATCCCAATCCCAAAACTCCTCATTATGCATGAGATTTCCTTTATAGGAGGTATGTTCTGGCTTAAAACCGCATCTGTTATTTCCCATCCACACATCGTAGCCCTGTTCCAAGAAGTAGTATGGTAGAGAGTTTTTACCGGGAACCAACCATGCACCCGAGCACAGGAGGAGGCCATGCTGAAGTAAACACGGTTTTCTGCTATCTCTTTCTTCTGAGGTATCTTTCGGGTCGATTAAACGATGTAGCACAAGAATATATCCATCGTCAGTCTCTATTTTGTACTCCTCAAGATCCAATTCGAGTTGAAGTGCGTAATACCTTAAATCTTTGGTTATTTTCAAATTCTTCATGTCTGGATAAGGTTCTCTCACTTTGTAGTTAGGGACGGAATTCTCTTTTCTGGGAGCATTTTTCTTTTCACGGCCCGAAATGATATCTCTAAGATGATGGGTCATTGCTCCGATGAGCAACAGGGCAATAAAGAAAAATGAACCAATTGCCGAAAGGAAAATGTGGACGAGATTCGAAAAAGACCCATGCCTAGCATGCTTCTCTGGAGGGTCAAAAACGGGCATTGCCAACGAGTGTATTTGGAATTTTAGGTAACAGGATGTTGAGCTAGTTATTACCGGCTGATCCGGGTGGACGGGCGAATGTTGGAGTAATTAAACGAATGACTAAAGAAAGTGGGGAAAACAATTCTAGAATATGGGTCGTTAACAAACTGAATATGCTGTTCTAGTGCTGTACAAATTAGACACTTGAAGTATCCTGTGTTATTTTTTTATTTTTATTTTTATTTTCAAGATTGTTCAATGCTAATCGCTAACAGCAATCCGACATACTGCGGTGTACTGACGTTATTATCGAACGTTGATCGAGAGGATACAAAACTGAATTACTGTTTCATTACCAAAAAAGAATGAGTTGAAAATAAATGATAAAATGAATCTGCAAGTACTAGAAGCTACTCAGAGATCCAGATATGGTAATGTTTAGAAACCACATTCACATGTTTACCCCGACCCCATTGGCCTCAGGCGCGCTTCGTATTTGGAACTACCTGCAGTATATATATCAACAAACACCGTGTACGCGCGAAGGGCAAAGATAAAAGCACATGTAGAAGTTTGAGACTATGTTTTATACACTTAAAGTTATATACATCAATTATTTTGATATTCTGGAGTTTGTTTGAGAAGCAGGTTTTGAAGTATGTGAAGTATTAATGTATTAACCACCCAATTGAGTTTAGACTAACACAACGACTTCGTGGCCAAGCTGGTTAAGGCGTAAGACTGTTAATCTTGAGATCGTGAGTTCGATCCTCACCGAGGTCGCATTGTTTTTTTTTGCCATGCGCCACCGTATGAATTGTAATTGACTTTCTATATTCTTTGAATTGATTCTAGTTTACTACAGCAAAGCTAACAACCATCTTCTTTGTGCATGTACAACGCATGCAAGTGTATGGGTTTATTGTTGGAGGTATTGTTACCCGAAGCGGCATAAATATGACATATTTGTCGCATGACCAAGTAGAGCGCTTCATTGTTTTATAGTGTATTATTGGTTACAAAATGATAAGAAAGGTTCCGCTAAAGGTTAGCACGGCCGAATGCCAAAGACACAGCCTTGGACGCCATGCCTAAACCAGCCTGATAACCATATCCACTGGCACCATAATTATGTATTAACACTTTTCCTCCGACAACAGTCTTCTCAATTCTGGCACCACCATGTCTGCTCGGGCGTAGACCAGCAGCGACACGGAGAATTTCCAAGTCTGAAATAGCGGAGCCACCGGGGTTTTCGGCCAAGATTTTAGGGAACAACTTTGTAGTTCGCTGCAAAATATCATCGGTCTGTTCTTTCAATGTATCAGCAGCCCAATCATCCTTCTGAACAAAGCCACCAAGAATTAGCTGATCATGGGAATATGGTCGCTTGATCACGTATGTAGCCGAGTCGGGTCCCCATTTCATCACACTTTCTTGGATGTGCGGAGCTTTGATGACCACAACCTGACCACGAGTTGGATAGACCGAGGCATCATCTACCCCGCCTAGGCTGCGGGCACCAATACCGGTACAGTTGAAAACGTGAACCGAGCCGGGGAGAAACGCCTGCGAGACGTGAGAAAGTTTCCGTCTTTCGAACTTGACGCCCCGGGCCTCCAAGTACACGCGGAGCGATTGTAAAAACTTGGGGCAATTGAAGTTCCACGTGGTGAACTTGATGCCAAATACAGTACCCGGAGCCAATTCCAGGGTGGGGATTTCCCTATAGTCTTGCAAATAGCCCTTTAACGACAGTATCTTAGTATTTGACGGCATCTGCTCCCAATACTCTGTACTGGGAAGATTGGCCAATCCGCACCGGGGCCCGCCCAACTTTCTCTGTAACGCAACCAAGTTTTGGTAAGTGTACTTGTCGTATTGCAAAGTGGGAGCGTCATCGCCACTTATACAGGAGAAATTGCCGCCCGCGTATGGGGAAGTGTAGTTGATGGACTCGTCCCCTGGCATAAATTCCGCGATCAACAAGACCTGCGATCCGTCAACCCCGGATTCCACAAGTTGGTACGCGGTATACAAGCCGATAATACCGGATCTAGACGTTAGATGGCGAGCCAGGCGAGATGGAATTGGATACATACCCAATGATGATTTCTGACGCCATGTTGGAAATCAGAGAATGAAATAAAAGAATGAGTTAGGAACAGCGACGATAGTGGCCGCGCGGGCTATCACAGGAATATTCCGGATATTAATTGCCGCTGGCCCACAACCCACGACCCCGAAAAAAAACGAATAGTAATTGTGGAGGTTTGTTTGGGATGGAATTGTTTTAGGTCGAAAGGTGTCTAACACTGGAGTTGCATCGAATTTCCCAGATTGCACCCTCCCCTCCCCCATATTTTTTTTCAATATGTATCACTGCACCGCATTTTAATCGACTTGCTGCTCCTCTGGCGCGGCGGTCAGACCTTACTTGCAGCATGCCGCAAATACCCGCTTACACAAATGCCGCGGTGCGAATCTCGCGCGCGGCATCGGCCCCAGGGTCAGTGCGGGTGGGAAATTCGGTGGTTCTCTCCATCCCCTCCGCGGGTTTTCGGGCGCGCGGGGCGCACAATACTCTTGAGAGTTTCCGGGCGGAAAATTTCCGCCGGGCGTCGCCATCAGAAAGTTAGCAGGTTCGCTTGCATGGGAGGCGGCGCGGATGGTTGGTCTCTCATCACGAGGAGAGGCTGTTGAGTGCAATTTGCGGCCTTTGGCACCCGATACCGATCATTGCTAGAAGTCAGGTTTCTTTTTGCAGTGAGATAGTAGAAAGACCAAAGAGTGGAACGCAGGATAACCAGTAACCAGTTATTGCCGCCACACACAAATTCCAATCAGAATCGATATATCCCGGCCGTATGTTAAGACCCGATCAGATGTTGAACACTCAGAGAATATGTTAAGATAGATTGAGATAATATACACAAGCCCACAAGACAAGCAGATACTGTGGTTAAATATAGACAGACACTATGTTTAGGCATAATCAGGGTCCAAACCAGATAACGCATTCAGATTTAAACCCATACGTCATCAGATATCTTTCAAACGCAATTCACCAGTTGTCAGCACAGGTCGTGGATGGCCGCGCACCCAAACATCTAGGCGCGCCGCAACTGGTACTACTCCAACTATGGTGGTGGCTAGCATCCGGCGGATATTCTCGTCGTTCCGCACCGAGGAGGAAGAACGGTCTTACTCCCGCAGCGCCTTTTTCAACTTGTTGGGGTTTTTGGGCAGCTGCGTCGTGTTTTCGTTTGTGGCGCAGAAGCTCTCAAAGCACGGGTAACCTGGATGCGCGGACACCGGGAGAGGAAAGGGGCCCTTGCGCGTGGCCGCGGGACATGTGGGGGCCTCCTATCGCATCTTTTAGGGTTATATTAACAAGACATGAAGAATACGTATATACAATTTAGCTCTCCACCTCGGACTCTAATATACATCACACGGGCCACTCCGTAGCTCAGTCTCTCAACAACACCTCCTTCGCCATTTCGTAGGCGGTCCACGAGATGGCGGTGCTGGGCACGTTGAAAATGATTCTCGGCTTCAAGCCCCGGGCAAACGCGCCGATGCCACCGTGCTTGTACAACGCCTTGGCCGCACTGCGGAAGCCATTGACACTGCGCAACGACTCGTCGGTGGAGATGCCTCTGGTCTGCAACGCAGTCTTGACGCAGTCGAACGGGTTGGTCAACGCCGCCGCAATACCACCGGCAATACCACCGGACACACAGTGGTAGTACGGGTTGTAGGTGTTGTCGGGGTTCAAGATGGACGACATGTACTCGTAGAAGCCGAAGTTGAGGGCGGCGAACGGGATGTTGGTGAACAAGGTGGTGGGGTAGGAGATGAAGAACGCGCCCGCGCCTTCCTTCTTGTACACCGTGAGCGCGGTCTGGAGGAGCTTGACCGACAGCGACCGGCCGTCGTGGCCCACTTGCATCCGTTGCTTCAACACATCGAACGGGGTCATCAACGCATCGGACGCCACCGTGGCGGCAATTCCGGCGCCCGACGCAATCAACGGGTGCGATTCGTCCGTCACAAGCTTGGACGACGATGTGCCAGTGCTGCGGTTGACCAACATGGTCTTGGTGGCCTCGAACACGGAGAAGTACACCGCGTGGGCAGGGCCGGCGCCCATCACCACGGACAGCACTCCGCGCCACAACGCGTAGGCGCCCTCGCTGGAGCTGATGCGCGAGATGGACGAAATCACCGAGCGGCTGGATGCCTGGCCCGAGGCGATAATCTGCATGCGGGTTTTGATGGAGTCGATGGGGTACATCACGGTGTGCTCCATAATACCGGCGAACGCGCCGGCCGAGAGGTGTGCGATAAGACTGGCGTCATCGGGGAGCGCCTCGTAGTCTACTTCGAGCGGGTCGCTGCCGAGGCGATGAGGGTGGTCGGCCATGGAGAAACGTGGAGATATGGGTCGGGGGAGGGGGTTTCGTCACGGGAAAACAGCAACGGGGGAAAAAAAAAAACGACACGCGGACAGGCGAGTTGCGGGTTGGGAGCAGCACACGGACAGACAGCGGCGAGCGGAGGGGCGTTGGCAGGGCTAACAGCAATGGGTCCGGAATAAAGAAGGAACTCCGGCTCGTCGGACCCGAGAATTTTTCAGTGCGGCCTTGCACAGGATGCACGGCTCTGGTGACACAGACATATTGGTGCACACGCCCGCCGCATATCCGCATTGGGTCGGTTCCAATGGAGTCGCATGGGCCAATGACCCATACACCGGCTCATTGGTGAAGCTGCGGGCTCTGCTGACACGGTAGTGGGGGTCCGTTATTGATAGGGCAGGCTGCCGTCCTGCACCAAGGCGGAAGAACGTTTATTGCAGTTCTTGCTACGATCCACTGGGCTGGGCGAGGAGGGGCTATGGGCCCGGTGTTGTTGAACTGGCAGTAGTTTGATGTGGTACATTGCCACACCAGAGACCGCCAAACTCACCAAAACTTCTGTGGCGGCCGTTGGCGATGCATGGCGCATGCACTCGCTCCTATCAGTTCCATCTATTGGTTTGGTACGCGCGATACCTCCGGGCCGGGTTCCTGGCCTGCACTGAGGTGACAGACTGCGGCGGGTGGGGAAAGAGCGAATAGCGTCAATTGGTTGCGGCGGAATGGTCACCCGACGACAAGCATGCTTGGTGCATAGACTGCTGCCCGTCCCTGGGGTGTGAGCGCTGTGAGTCCTCTGGCCGATCGAATTGTGAGATACGGAAATACGCAGGCTGATAACGGTGATTACGAGAATGGTTCATGCAGACAAGCAAGAACAATGGCACACACGAGGCTCGGCCAGCTGGGAGGATTTTTTTTTTGATGTATTACTGAGTTGAACGGAACAGATGCGTTTGATGTATACGATTGATGGTAATTGATATTTTGTAACTGTATTTGCACATGTGATTTCAACGGACATTGTGAACGTCATTTCGCATGACATTTTGAACGACACTTGCGATTGTTAGCCGGTTGGCAGAACTACGCTGCTGTGAGGCAGGAAAATTTATTTGGTCTCTCTATAGTATGCTTGTTTGGACACTTGGGGTACTATAATTGTACGGCGCAGTAGTTATAGCTGAGACTAAGACGGGGACTGCCGAGACAACTAAGGAACGTATGGGTATGGTGTTGGAGTACACCCGTGTTTAGTTTAGAATACCTTTTGCTTTAGGGTCGAGAATCGTTTTGATCGTGTCTCCACACCGGTGCCTGCGGCCCAACCACAGTAATACATGGCCATGTCACCGCATGTCGCTTTACCGATTGTACTTAACCGGTTGTCATTATTTATGTAACCCTCGGTTAAAAACACCCAGTGCATATTTTCATCCATAAGCCTCCACTTCAACCGACCCCAACACTAAAACAAGCTACACTTTCATATGTATCAATGTTTAAATATTACCCTCAGCTATTAACCGCTAAAGCAACGCAGAGTGGCCGAAATCAACCAGCTGTTGCTCCGGCACAATCGTCTTCATCGTACCCGTCTTGTAGTAATTCCAAATGTTGTCCACCACCCACTTTTCAAGGTTTTCAAACGCCTGGTACGAGTGCGTGCCCATGTGAGGCAACGACACCACATTGGGCATGGTGCGCAATTCCTCCGACACCACCGGCTCAATCTCAAACACGTCAGAACCGAAGGCACCCACAACCCCTTGCTTCAACGCCTCCGTGATGGCCGCCTCGTCAATCACCGCGCCTCTGGCAGTGTTGACAATGATAACACCCTTTTTCATCTTGGCAAAAGTATCAGCGTTGATCATGTGGCGAGTGTGTGCATTCAACGGCACACTCACCAAGATCACGTCACTGTCGGCATACAACTGGTCGAGCGACACATACTCCGCATCCTTCTCCAACTCCGGGCTCAAGCGCGACCGGTTATAGTAGATTGTCTTCTCAAACCCAAACGGCGCCAACCGGTCACGGATGGCCCGGCCAATGCCGCCCATACCCAAGATGCCCACCACTTTTCCTTCGGGTTCGAATCCCAATGCGGCACCCGCACACTTTTCCTTGGGCCACAAGCCCTCCACCAAGTTATTGTGTCCCGCCTGGAAGTTTCTCATCGCCGCAAGTGTCAAATACACCGCCGTCAATGCTGTAGGACCTTCCACCGGGGTGGTGACGTTGGACAAGAGAATGCTTCTGTCGGTCAAAGGTTGCGGATCCACCTGGTCGTAGCCAGCCCCACAGTGGGAGATGGTAAGAAGAGACTTTGGCAAATGGGAGATGAGCTCTGCGTCGAAACGGCCGGTGATGGTTCCGGAGCCGTATGTTCTGGCAATGTTGGTAATGTCAGAGTACTTTCCCTTCAAGTCCAGGAGAAACTCCGCTCTGTCCTTGGACTCGCAGTCAACCACTTCAGCCACTTTGGCCAATTCAGCCCACGGCTTGTCACTGTAGATCCATTGTCCGAGTCTGAGTACTTTGAGTTTAGGGGAGGCCATGTTTGTAGTAGCGCTCAATATCGTTGCGGGCGCGGCGGATCCGTTTAAGTACTCGCGCCGCGAGGTATCATTATGCACGCCGTGGAGGCAGACTCCATGCCCCCACGTTTTACTGCGTCGGTATTTGGGTCCCCCACACGAACGGTTGGGGGTCCGCAACGGCGGGGTAATCTCATACTGGCCGGGTTGGCGGTGTCGGCAAATTAGGTGGATCGCGGTGGGTAGTGAAGGATGTGGTTCCTTCCCGCGAAGGCGGATTCGCTGCCGGTTGCTGCATTGAGTGCAGCGACGTGCTG
>JAJMCU010000083.1:0-45846 GCA_030573135.1 Clavispora asparagi
GATGGTTCAAAATTTTTGCTGGAAAAATGAATGTGTTGAAAGAAAAAGTCACCAAATGGTAGTTTTGAAGCAGCTTTTTCCGATTTTATTTTTTTTTTATTTTTTTTTTTTTTTTTTGATTGACTATGTAAAGGGTAAGGTACCTTTTTTGCTAGGCTTCATGCGAGCTTTTATGTGCGGAAACCCTGGGTATGAAAAGAGCCCATTTGCCGTGCTGGTGAAGTCAAAGTTGGGCACAGGACAGATTCTCCTGTTGACAGCCGTTTGGGCAACCCAATTTCCATTTGTGGGGCCTTTGGGTGTGCATGATAGTATGTGATTACAAGACTGAGTGATTCGCGGTAGTTCAGATGGGTGATGATAGTAGGATAGGAGTTTAGCAGATTAATGAATAGTGCGAGGAGAGGGTGGGCACGGGTAGAAGGGCTGGATGCGGAGTTGGTGATGCACGGTGGATATTATTTGTATTGTTTTCTTGGGGAAAAGTGAAGATGGAGCATCAAGCGATATATAAGCATACAGGACCTGTCAGCTAACCGTTGGATAATTGTATTGGGAAGGCGGATGCACCGGGTCGGGCATCAATAAATTGATTCACTTGACTTCCTTCAGGGATTCACGTAAATGTATGAAGGTGGTATAAATTGCTAGATTCAGTTTGAGATTATTGCCTAGAATTGGCATCCCAAGTTCAGTCTAGAGTAAGCCTTGTGGTTTGACCTGTATGTACCTAGTATGTCACCATCTTAGGGGTATACCTATTGTCGATCATACGAAAAAAAAAAAAAAGCGTAGTTTAGTATCCATTGGTAGCATTGGTAGTATCCATTGGTATCATTGGTAGTATCTATTGGTGTCATTGGTAGTATCTATTGATATCATAGTTCGGTATCCATTGGTACCACTGGTAGTCCTGGGTATCACTGGCAGTCCTGGTACCACTGGTAATCCTGGGTATCACTGGCAGCCCTGAACACTGGTTGTTTTTCAGCAGTGCACACGGGTGCTTTTGGTTCTCAAATACCAGTCTTCACCTTCTAGTAGCGACGCCAATCAATACCACGTTAAACGAGCCAAGAAGGAGAAACGGACCAAACACCCACGAGTCGCTCCACCACCCTCCAATGGCCATGATCAACAATATGCCGACGCCTCCACAGAGGCTGTAAATGCCACTAATGCTGCCAATTACCTGGTGTCCCTTGGACAGGTCGTGGGTCCCGACCTCGCTCAAAAGCGACATGCTGGAGATCACCGTGCCGATCTGCGACAACCCGATAAGACTCACCAACACAAAGCAGCTGGCGCACCGCGGGTCATACACATCCACGGCCGATCCCGAGAAACACAACCCGAAGCAGCCGGCCATGCCACACACCAGCGCCCCAACCAACGTGGTGCGGCTGCCCCACCGGCGCATGTCCGCCACCAATCCCCACGCCGGCGACGACACCAACGCCACCGTCTGGGCCACACCGGTCAAGATCGCCAGGAAGATGTAGCCATCGTAGCAGTCTGCTTTCAGCGGCGGCGACACGTCGGGCGCATCGCCGCACGCGCCGATGGCGGAGTAGAACTTGTACACCATCACCGGAATGAACACCGCGGTGGCCACACCGGTAGAACGGGCAACAAAGCCGCCTACGTGGGCCAACTGCACATCACGGCTGTGCCGCGACGCCTCGAACCCCTGGCGCAACAACGCCCCGTACCCCACAATGGGTGCAGCCGCTGCGTTGGCGAGTTTCCGCTGCCTCACACAGTCGTACGCAAACACGTACACCACCGCCCCTGCGCCGCATGCCACCCCGCCAAGAATCTGGTACGCCAACCGCAAGCTGGCGGCACGCGTGAGGTTGGGGAGGTGGTTGCTCAACCGTACCGGGAGCGTGAGGAAGAACGACACGGAGAACACCGCACCCACGCCGGTAGACACACCAAGAAGCGCCGCGAGTCGGCCGTTTTTGCGGCGCAAACGCCTGCCGTCGTTGGTGCCGAAGGCGCCCTCGGCTGCCGCATCGCCAGCTGTTGGCGGGTCGCTGTCCGCCTCTGGGTCGGCAAGAAGCGGCCGGGAGTCCGCGCGCCACACCACGCGGCTCCAGTCAAAGTCTGAGTTGTTCGCCTCGTGAAGCATCACCGTCATGGTGCCCATGGTGCCGGTGGCACCGACAGCAAACACCGCACGCCACCACAAGAGGTCCGGGAACACGGAGTGGGCCGCGCCGTAGCCCGCGAACGCCGCGCCCAGCACCACGAAACTGGCGAGCTCAATCACCCGGGTCCCCGACGGCACGCAGGTAGTGCTGGCGGCCCAGGCGTTGATTTTGTCGGTGAGGGCGCCCAAGAGCGGGCCGCACACCACCACCGTAAGTTCGTCCACTACTCCAAGGATGCCAATGGCCGCGCCTACCCGCTCAGACGGTAGGCGGAGCACATCTGTGAGAAAGAACGGCTGGGTGGCCAGAAGGAACACCACGAGTGCAATGGCGGCAAAGCCGGCGAAGTTATAGGCGGCGAGGTTGCGTCCGCGGTACCGTGGGTTCAACGGTGCAGACATTGGGATGGAGGGAGAAGAAAAGTGGAGGAAGCGGGAGTCAAGTGCGGAGTGGATACGGAATGGGTGCGAAATAGAGCGAAAGGGTGCAGAGTGGTGCGGAGGCCGCGCTCGGACTCGCACTGGGCGACGGACCGGTCGGTCATTTGTGGTCTTTCTCTTGGGGCATCATTGATTGCTGTATTTTGGGGTATGTGATTGAATTGGGGGTTGTTATAGCGTAACCTAATGTGTGTTATTATCGTGTTTTTAATGGTCTTCTATTATCGTGGGGGTTTGTCGTGACATTGGTGGCTCCCTAGGCAATTTATCGTTTGGGTCCACGCTACTTACACAGTCTGCGTCGCTGCACGAATGCTGAACATAGCCTAGCTATCACAAAAACTTGCTATTTTCCTTGTCACTGGCTTTTTCCACCAATCCAAAACTGTGCAATAGTAATGTGCGCCCCGTACCTTTGTTTTAGATCTACTGGCCATCAAGTATCAATCTACTCGTCCTATGGTGCACCTGACTTGCCACTTTTCTCATTGCACTGGCGTGCATTGATACTCTACTCCAATTGTCGTGTGTCTTCATTAATGTATATCAGCTCTCACCGCTCATCTCGAGCCACAACCACTTTCGCCAGAGCTCGCCTGCTTCGTAGAGAATCCGGTCGATATAGTCGTGGGTAAACCCGCCGTAGTCAACCGGGGGTGCACCCTTCTCCTTGTCCTTCTGCTCCTGGTACTGCTTGTATTTGTCGCTGACGCCAATGGTCTTGGCCGGAAGACGGGACAAGTAGGTGCGGATCTCGTGCTGGTCGAGCTCGATCAACGTGTTTTCCTTCGCTTTTAAGAGCGCAAGAGACACAAAGAGAAGCTCGATGTGGGGGTCAATGCGGGAAAACGGGATACTGGTGTCGCGCTCGGTGGTGCAGCCGGTAGACGTGGCCTCCAGCGAGGTGGAGTACACTGGCAGCGAGTTACGAGACGCAGACAGCGAGCTGTGTGGCGACAACGACGGGTCAATGTGCAAGTCGTTGATCAAGTCCTTGAATGAGTCTTCTTTCACAAGGCTCTTCTCATCGTCATAGTCCACTGACCAGAAGCTATCAGGTCCCAATTTGCCCAACAAGTCGCTGGAGATATTAAGTTTGTCGGTGTAGTAGTGGCGGTCAGCCTCGGAGCGCTTGCTCGGAGTCCGCCATCCCAACATGAGGTCCCAGATGCGGCCACGGTCGAGCCGCGACCACACCCGGGCGCCGGAGTACTTGAGCCACCAGATGAGCCACTCGTCCTCGTGCAGGCCAAACTTGTTGAGGATCTGCTCCTCCTCAAAGTGCAGCGACAACTCCGGGAGCAATCGCTGGAAAACGTAGATGAAAAACAGCACGCGTTCTTCGATCGTGCCGCCGCTCACGGGGAGCGTGGACTTGTTGATTTTCACGGAGCCGTGCTTGTCGTGCTTGTTGGCCAGCTCCGGGGAGTGCAAGTGCACCAACACCAAGCGCTCGTACACCTCGTGGAACTTCATGCGGCTCGAGTCTTCCACCATGGCAGGCAACTGCTGCTGCAACGCCGGCACTGAGTCGATGTAGGTTTCGTAGCCCTCGAACACCGAGCCGATACAGGTGTGGGTGCTGGAGGTCACGTCGCGACCCAAAAGCACCCACGGAGTCTGGGGCACGGGTGGGAACCATTCGGCCACTCCAAGCGCCATCCATGTGAGCGCCAGGTCGTATTTGATGATGCGGCCCCACTTTCCCACAAACTTGTGCACCGCCTTCTCCAAGATGTCAAAGATCTGCAGTTCGGTCTGAGAAAGAGGCTCTTCAGCGGAGGAAAAGGTGACACGGTGCAAGTAGCGGCGCAAGTCCTTGCGGATGCGGCGTGTAAGCACAACGTCCGGGTCGTCACCCTCGCCGTCGGACGCGGGCTTGTCCTTGTCAAGTGCGTCGGGCTGGATGAACGGGTTCAACACAAACGGGTGGTGGCGGAGCAAGATGGGCCAGATCTTGAACCGGAGGAACGGCGGCACACCCTTCTGGCGGGCGAGGAGCGCCAATCCGTGGTGGTTTTTCTCTCGAAGGTAGGTCTGGCACTGGGCCAAGAGCTCTGGGTCGTAGCGGAACACAGCAGTTGCTTTCACGGTACCGGACAGGCCGGTGGACGACTTGCGACTGCTGCTAGAAGACTCGGGGGGGTTCAAAGACATGGTACCGGGTGGAACAGATGGGTTTAATACATGGCGGAACGGAGTTCAGTAAAAGAGAAGGACGAGGAAACCAGGCACGCCTGAAGAATGGGAAAAAAAGAATTCCGGTGGCACCAAAAACTGACGTTGCGATGTAGTCCGCAAATGTGTGGGGACGGAAGAGTGTTGGGTAAAGAGGGCAACGAGTGTCGCTGCTCACGGTGGAGGTGGGAGGAAGGGGACTGAGATCAGTAGCGGTTTTTTTTTTTTTTTCCGGTCGTCGCGCCAGTTTTTATTGTGCTCGCACTTTTAATTTTTTTTCCTTCGGTGCATGCCCGCCAGTCGTTCGACCATAGGACAAATCGAGTAAGGCGGCTCGTGCGTCGCACGGGACCGCGGGTCGTCCGAAAATTGGGGCACGGGTCCACCACCGACGGCAGTAGCGGCAGACCGACAACACTGCATATTGAGGCTCGCGGCGGGACATGAGTGTCGCGGGGGCGTGGGCGCGGGCGGCTGTAAGCACAATGGGGCGGCGGAAGGAGACGGCGGGCCGGCCCTGGTGGGCGGTGGAGGTACGGGTGTGCGGGCTCGAGGTTGGGTGGTGGAGGTACAGGAGCAACATCGGACCCAGACCCGGTTCCTGACCTGCACCCAGCCTCCGGTCCATCCGAAGCTATAAAGCATGCCGCTACGCCGGAGCTCGGGTCCCATGGGCCTCTTTCTGTTCAAAAAGTCCACCGACTCAAAAATCCGTAACGGTATGTTGCCATTGGCCGTTTGGCGCCATGTGTGAGCTCCCTGGCGCGATTCACCCCATAACAATTCACCAATACTAATTCACAGCCATAAACGATGAGCCGTTAGGCCCGTACAACAAGGACCTTCATGAGTTGCTGGAGCTCTCGTATGACGCCAGAGCGGTTTCGGTGGTTGAGGAGGTGTTGCAAAAGAAGCTTGCCAAGGTAATTGCAGCCGCTGGCAGCCCGCGGCGGCTGTACTCCACCAGGGGCAGGTCGGGGCCTGACCCCGCGCCCTTGAAACGGGCGCTGTCTGTACATAGCGCAGGGGGGCCCAAGCACGAGCTTGCCACGCTCAAGTGCCTCACGGTGATTGTCTACTTGTGCCAGTACGGCTCGGGCGCGTTTATGCAGTGGCTCCGCGCCCATTACCGCACCTTGGTGCAACCGCTCGCGCGCCTCGCGTTCTTACCCCAGTACTCCCACGCCATTTACCTGAAGGTGTCGTTGGTGGTGCGATACTGCGAGAGCAGCTCGGAGTTGGCCTCGTGCCGCCACTCGGTGGACGAGATCCGTCAAGGCATCAAACCGGGATTGGTGGGGGCCCCGCGCAGTCCGCCGACGCTGCCAACGCGACTGGCGCCGTTGCGACTGTCGCTGTCGAAACTGGTGGGCCTGCCATATGTGGCGCTGGCGCAGGCGGCGGCGCGCACAGGAAGCCCGCGTCAGGATAACCTCCTCCCAATGATAGACGGCACAATGCGACTTTCCTCCAAAAATCCGTTTATGGGGCACGTGTAGTCAATGTATGCGACGGCGCGGTGGGTTGAAGGTCAAATGTTGCACTGCAATCGCGATCCATCAGTCTAGCGTACGGGCACTGCGTTGATCCGTGTGTGCGTCTGGATAATTTGTGTCTGCGTCACCTTCAGGACCATCATCATCGGTATCACTGTGTTTCTGCTTCTTTTCCAGTACGATCATCCAAAGTTGTCAGATGATCAGACATCGCATCACACCCACTCATGTTTCCAACATTTGCATTTTCTTATAAAAAAAAATACCAGTCATAACCCCTCCTGTTGCTGCTCCATGGGGCATCAGGCGTGGGACGGCAATTACTGAAACAATAGCCCGCCTCATCACTTCACTGCATATATCAGACGTTGACGGGTACAAGTATGGCGGTGAAACAGCCATCGATGCTATTGTTGTCAACCGTTGTAATTACGCTTGGGATTATTCCCTCACGCGGTGTTTCTTTCGTCATCGCCTCCTCTCGGCTTCGCCACCGCTTACTCCTATCGCGCACGTAGAACCGCCTAATCTAAATTTGAGACATCGCAATATTTCCAGAACCGGCCCATGTGCAGTGTGCGGTGTCGTCAGATAACAATTCTTCTGGCTAACGGTGCGCATGCACTCCCACATATAGATGTTCCTCGCCCTTGCCACCGAATATATCCCGCAATTGGGGTCTTTGCCGTTTTCTCTGAACCCAAATACTCGGTACTTAGGGGAAGAAAGTGTATGTCAACAAAGGAAAAGTGCGTCATTAATGCATCTCCCACTATACGACATCTTAGGGCAACTAGAATTGCTTTTTTATTATCCCACGCGGTGAGGTTGCGGCGTGTCATTTTTCCCAAAACGGCAACTAGAATTGCTTTTTCCTCTGTGCGTGACGCCATATGCCTGGGGGCACGTGAACCTAGCCGCACTTGGTCCCTATTGCGCATATAAAGGGGCAAATGATCGCCAGCTCAGTTTTTTACCATCATTTTCCTAACAATAAAAAGCAAAAATGCAAATCTTCGTTAAAACATTGACCGGTAAGACTATTACCTTGGAAGTCGAGTCTTCTGACACCATTGACAACGTCAAGTCTAAAATTCAAGACAAGGAGGGTATTCCACCTGACCAGCAAAGATTGATTTTCGCTGGTAAGCAATTGGAAGACGGCAGAACCTTGTCTGACTACAACATCCAAAAGGAATCCACTTTGCACTTGGTGTTGAGATTGAGAGGTGGTATGCAAATCTTCGTCAAGACTTTGACCGGTAAGACTATTACCTTGGAAGTCGAGTCCTCTGACACCATTGACAACGTCAAGTCTAAAATTCAAGACAAGGAGGGTATTCCACCTGACCAGCAAAGATTGATTTTCGCTGGTAAGCAATTGGAAGACGGCAGAACCTTGTCTGACTACAACATCCAAAAGGAATCCACTTTGCACTTGGTGTTGAGATTGAGAGGTGGTATGCAAATCTTCGTCAAGACTTTGACCGGTAAGACTATTACCTTGGAAGTCGAGTCCTCTGACACCATTGACAACGTCAAGTCTAAAATTCAAGACAAGGAGGGTATTCCACCTGACCAGCAAAGATTGATTTTCGCTGGTAAGCAATTGGAAGACGGCAGAACCTTGTCTGACTACAACATCCAAAAGGAATCTACTTTGCACTTGGTGTTGAGATTGAGAGGTGGAAATTAGAATTTTTTTTTAGAGTTTATTGTATATGGAATGATAAGTCATAAGCTCACAATTGCTTTGTAGCTAACTCAAGCTCGTTGATACTGACGGTTGAATTGTTTTGTTGCTTGAGCTGATTGATATACTTTGAGACAAAGGCGACCTTCTCGAGCAGATCGTTTTTGGAGAAGAGCTCGATCAACAAGCGGGTGTTTCTTGCAAAAAGAACCAATGCTTTCTCTAATCTGTACTGTTCATTGAAAGATGTCAAATACAAGAATGCATCTGAAATCAAATTAAGTTGCCCAGATTCAAGATTAAGGTTATGGTTGAGTAAATCTTTCAAAAGAATGGCAAAATACTCGTTGAATGAGGTGCATGTTCTCCATGATGTTGTTATTTCCCTGTTCCTGAAGCTTTTCATGGATTCAAACGCCAACTTGAGAAGATCATTATTCAAATTGGACGTAGAAATAGCTTTGAAAGTGTTGCCAACATAATTAAGGTAGAACTCTTCCAATTTCACATCTTTATTGGTACTTGTTTTCCCTTCATCTATTTCTAGCTCGATGTCAAGTCCTTCCAAATAATCATCGGCTAAAACATTTTCCATAATTTCGATGTAAGTTTCAATAGCCTCCGCTTCAGTGGGGAATCCTCGAACGAATTCTCCTAAACAGAGAATTGCCTTCAATTGATAGCTCTGATTTCTTCTTTTTGCTTCGGTCTGCACCGTTTTCACTACTTGCTTCAAAATCGCGGGATTAGTATTCAAAAACTGGGCTTTTTTCACTGAGAATCCCACCAAGGTACTGAGAATCAAGTCTTTACCTTCCCAGGATTTTCCTTTCGACAAATCAAGAAGAATGCTGAAGAATTCTTGGGTTTGACGTTCGGAATCCACATCTATAGATGTCCACATAGTATCAAGTGATCTTGCTATCACTCTTCTAACGTTATAGTTAGATGACAATCCGTTCACCTTGCACAATTCACAAATTTCGTCAAAGTAAAGCTTAATTGCATTATTTCCACTCGAGCTTTCTGTCCATTCTCGGTCAAAAGAACTTTTCACCAGTTCTAATATGTCATGTGTACCGATAAATGCCAATGGTAAGAATTCCCCAGCCACGGTTTCAAATTTATCCGAACCAGAATATCTGCTAACATTCTCTGATGCCATACCAACAACCACTCGTTGTTCTTCTTCCTCGCTTTCGAAGTAGAGATTCTTGAGATACGACCCATACTCCACTACCGATTGTGTGGATGCAATTTTGCAGCAATAGCCTGCAGCCGCTGCGTATGATGAAGAAACTGTCTGGTTGCGGTCCTTAAGTTGATTTATGCATATTGTCAATAGCTTGTCTCCATATGGTTTTGTCTCCGCATAATGCTTGGTAATGAGACTAACGACAACTTTAGCTCCGCAGACTTTAGATGGCAAACCCACAGATTTCTTTATGCTTTTCTGGAGTCTCTGGATGACAATTGGCATTGTCTCCGAATCAACAAGTCCCAAGGTTCTTTCAATAGCATCCATGATTGGTGAGGCCCCCAAATTTTGCATTCTCTTTGCGTCCACCTCGTTGCTATCGAGATTGTATTTATCGGCGTTCAAAACAAGATAATTAACGATCTCAGGCTCAAGTGTTGACATAAGCTCAATGAGGGTTGAAATAAGATTAGGCACATGCTGTCTTACAGATTTTCCACCGAGCTTGCAAAGTTTTAAAATTGTCTCCAAAGCAAAATCTCTCACATCTTCTGCATCGCTCAAGAGACCCTTACTTCCCAAAAGAAATGGAATCAAATCATTCATGACAGCGCTGGCCTTATCTGTCTTCATCGTGCCCGTGCTTTCATCTGCAGCCCGGATAAGATTTCTTGCAAGGGACTTGGCTAAGCTAGTACCTTCTTTCCGTACGCTCTCTTTGATATCATCCATAGCTCTAAAAGTCATTTTCCAAATTTCTTCCAAATGCCTGTCATATTGATCCAAGGGCTGGGTTTGCAAAAGATCACTCAATGCTGATACGCCTGCTTGACGAACGCGCCATTCCTTGCTTCCCATACTCTTCAATATTTCTTGAAGAATCACTTCGAAATTGTCACGCGTTGTTTTTGCCAGATCCTTGACCAAAATATTCCAGATGTCTCCCATCGATTTTGCAACTGATATATTCGGATCGAATCGATACCGGTATAAACGTGGAATAAGTCTTGAGCTCAAGCTTTGGTTCTTCGAAAACAAATCATCTAAGCTCGTCTTAGACAAGATTGAGCCTAAACCAAATGCCATTCCTTTTCTTGAAGACCACAAGGCGTTGGACTTTGCCAAGGACATGAATTTGTAAACTAAACTGGGATCCCCCACATCTGCAGCCAAGTTTAAAACATCACGGTACGTCGATACCGAACCATCGTGAGTTTTCAAAACATCTTTGTCGAATAATTGCGTTTCAAGATCTACCGTTCCGGCTTTCAAGGAGTTAGACTCTTTGGAATCGGTGAAATTTCGCAATAAACTCTTAACCATGACTTCTTTCAAATCATTATCTCCAAGCTCGTAAATGATGGTTAATCCTCTAGATGCTGACTCTTGAATTAAGTCATCTCGGTCGACTAAAAATTTCATAAATGCCAAGTGGATCTCTTGACTTTTCTCTTTAATAAGGGGCAAATGGCCCAAATACTGGACAATAGAAAGAAGCCAAATGCAACCCGCCTTTCTAAGGGAGGGCTTTGTCTGAGCACAACTCGTAAGTACATAATCAAGTACAATGGGCAATCTGTCTGTCTTTTCTGGTAGCCACTTAATCGTGGCACCTTGGATATCAAGAGTTTGTTGCAAAATATTGGATGTCCAACCACCAGCTAGAATTACTAATGCTTCGCCACTGGCAAAAGTAAAATCGATCTGCTTTGAAATATTCGTATCGACGACAAGCTGCTCGGTATCGCTCAACTTCAAATCATCTCCGATTTTATACGTGGATGGAATCGCAAGTGCTAACTTTGACAACGCAATAACAGATGATTCATTACAAGATTTGGCCTTTGGCTGGATTATGTCGTAAATCTTCTGGACATCTTCAGTCACTGTATCGTAGGCAATATAATTGGGTCCTAAAGTTCCAAATATAGCCAATTCTGTAACAGCCTGAAGTGAAACAGTGTAGTTTCTGGGATCCTTCATGCTGACTAACAAAAATTGAACAAATGCACTAATCACTGCACCATCTAACTCGTCATTTCGATCTCTTAATACCAAGCGAGATATAAGAAAAGATAATGCCAAAACCCTCGCTTCTTTGAAATTCAACTTATCAAATTCTTTGGCAAAGTTTCTCAATAAACCATTCAAATATTCTGACGAAATAATTGGATGTGAAGCAATAATACCAAATACCTCACATAAGTCCTTTGTTTCTGGTTTGTTCAATGTTCCCTCATTGATAAGGGTGTAAACCTTTGGCACAAGTTGAGCTATCTCTTCTAAAACTGAAGTAGGGGACATTGATAGTAATAATCTTAGAACCGCTGCGTACTTGTAATTGGATGGAATAGAAGAGTCAGTTGAGTGCAGACGGAATATTCCGTCAAATATCATACCAAGATAAGAATTAAACGAGCTGTGTACGATTTCATCTTCTGCCATGGGTACATCCTTGTATGCTAAAATTTGAATCTGGTTTATAACCATTTGGCGAACTTTCTCGTCAACTTCAAGGGCTTTTTCGATTCTAGAGTGCCAATCTTCATCCGGTACAACCACAGTTGACTTTCCTTCAATCGATTGCATGACTAATAAGTAGAGAACAAATTGGATTGCTTCCCCAAATTGCTCCCACGCAGTGGAGTCGTTGGGAAACCTTGCAAATTCGACTCCAATCGTCGACACCATATCTTCAAACGATGGAAATTTTACTAATGTCTCAGACCCCAAAAATTCTTTTGAGGATTGGAAATCAAGCTTATTAGATGAAGTCAAGAGATTGAAATAGAAAGGATGCAACCCTTTTCCAGCTTCCTCGATGGTTTCTGTGTTATTTTGCTTTGCCTTTCCAATGATACACAAGAATCGGGCATCTGCATCCTCGAATGGAAAGGCGCAGTTCACAAATTTGATGGCAATGTATTTGCACGACAAAATATTGGGAGAGTGATTGGTGTTAATTAAATAACCCTTTAAAAACGCTTTAAGCTCATGCTTAGTTTCGTTCGCCAACTCCGGAAGATGGACAGTCAACCGCGAAAGCGCTTCCTGAATCACAGGTCTCAATTCTGCGGTCTCCTCTTCCAACGACGAAAATAAAAACCGGATAAAATCCAAATTAGCATTCCATATTTCTGGACTATTGCGCAATATGTCACCTAAGGCTTCGTACTGAAGTTGTCTCAGTCCCATGGCAGTACGATAGTTTCCCACCTTAGATGTGTCCATTTGGGGCCAGCCATTTGCAACTATACTTTCCTTCAATTGAATGGATGTTTTAGTACTGTAACTCAAAGTGACTTTACCCAGTTTAGTAACTCCTCTTATAAATGTCACTGTGAGCTGCTTGAGCTTCGAATAATCGGACAGTAAGCCAATACTTGAGATTTCCTCGACTTCGGATTCGGATAAAGCGACAGGGCTTTTCACCAAAAGCACAAGAATTTTCTCTTGTAACGTTGACTTTACTTGAGGGGTCTTGTCGTCGCCCACAAACATTTTGGATAAATTTTTGATGAAGTCGAGTTCATCAAGGTTAAGAGACAATTTCTTAAACCACGTTTCCACTCGATCACTCACTGCAGATGACGAATCGGCGGTGGCCACAAGCAAAGGCAAGGACAACAGCCTGTCAGTGAAACCAACCTTCAAAAAGTCTAAAATTTTCAATTTTCTCTTATCAATGTCTTGGCGTGAGTTGTATGTCACACCAGCATCCTTGGTGAAAAAGGCAACGTCATCCATGCTCAATCCGGGCATTGGAGCGGGTGCAGCGGTTCCATTCGGTTGAAGCATGAAAAACTTTGTAAATTTCGAAGCAATGTATGCCTCATCGTCTGGATGTTCGATGAAGCCATATGACTTGCGAACTCTCTCGTGATCATTTGAATCAGGCGGTGCCCAGTCATCCAACAATTTTATTAAAAGAGAAAAGAGTCTTGCAGCCACCGGGGTAGGGAATTGGCTGATTCTGTTAATTAGTCTAGGGACCAAATCGACCTTGGCCGGTTGTTGCAATCTTTCAACACCTTTCGATAGGAACAATAAAGAGTAAAGCCGAACCTGATACAGATCAGTTCCAGCGGGCACATTTGGAACTTGCACTTGGTTGAGCAACGCAATCACGGGTAATTGAAGATTTCTAGCCGCAGTCACTCGAGGGAAAATGTTTTGGATGATTTTGAAAACCGCCTGACGAACGTCGGCATGGCTACTGGACAATTTCAATAAGAGAGGAGGCAAGAACAGTCCCAAGGTCTGCTCCAATTGTTGATCGGATTCGGCCAATGCTATTCGAAGTTCGACTTTTCCGATCAATTCCAATTCCTTCGACGCCATTTCTGTAATTGCAAAGGTTTATCTGTTTGTGGTAATGGCAAATGTGGATACGATTTTGGTGGCGGTTTATCGGGTGCGTGTGCGCGCGCATCTGGGGTAGGTCAAAGACTGCGCTCGTGACTATACATACAGTTGATTAATCTATCCATTCCCATTACGCTATTACTATGTACTCTTATACTCTCTCAAGATCACAGGGACAGAAGATGGAGGTAACGAACCCAACTCTGTAATGACTTTGTCGATATACTCGGGAGGAGTCAAGTCGTACATGATGTTCAAGATGTTGAGCGATGGAATATCCTTCCAGTTCTTCAAAGGCTCGGAAGAGGATTCCTGTTGCGTCGCATCCTTCTTATCGCCTTGGCTCTGCTTGCGGGTGTTCGACTTTTCCGATTCCTCCTGCTGCTTGATGAATTGCTCCAATGCCAACGACTTCTTGGCGGGGGGCAACATGGAATTGCTCACCAAGTCCTCAGGATCAGCCAATTCATTCGTCGTCACAGAGTCTAATTGCACCCGGTCGGAAAACTTGATAGACTCGCAGCATGTAATCACAGGAATGTTTCTCTTGTGGCACATCATAGCCACCATGGCACTACCAACACGAGAGTACATGTGACCGTTGGAGAGCATAGCGTGTGCACCTAAGAACGCAAAGTCCACGTCTTCCAAGATTGTGGAGGACAACAGGTTGATCATCACGTAGTTCACCTTCAAGTGATCTTTGGTAATTGGCACTGGAGGCTCATATTTGCGAGTAGGAGATGCCTCAAGTTCTTCCGCGGTAGGCTTGATGGTGGCTTTGACTAATCCTTCCAACATCTTCTTACCCTCAAACAAAGGACGGGAATCGACAATCACTAAGTTGAAACTCTTACCCTGTTCCAAAACAGCGTGTTGGAACAATCTTAACAAGACCTCCGAGTGGCCAAAGGTCAACACAGTACTGCCATTGTTGATGTGGTGAGATGCACTTTCAATGATGAGTTGATCGGACAAATCGATCTTGTCTCTGATGAATTCATCAATGCGGTCACACAAGATGTCCTTTGCCTCTTGTTCAGGGGTGTCGATGGATATGTGAGAGATTTCTTGTTTTAACCAACGGATAGCATTTCCCATGGATGTAGACAAGGGTCTGGAACTCTTCAAGTATTCAATCTGGTGCGATAAGTGACCGGTCATGTGTCGCGTCAAGGTCGTATTCTCGGGTGTCTTGTAGTCAGAAATGACACACTTGAACACCTTCAACATTTCTCTCAATCTAGCAGTGGATCCAACAATCTTATGGCTCGAAAAATGCAAACTCAACGTCAAGATCGCTGGATGGACAATGTGCGAAACCGTAGGCGACGATGCATTTCTCTGCTCTCTAGTTTCCAAATGGCTGAACAAGGCAGGGATTTTCTTTATATCGGTTTTGACAACAGCTTGACTCAATTGCTTCTTCAAGTTGGTGTTTGTTGCTTGTTGCATCTTCTTCTCTATTTTCTGCTGAGCAATCTGCTCCTGCTGTTCTGGGGTGATGCCTGCGGCTTCTTTCTGGGCAGCTCTCTTTGCAGCTTTTTCCTTCTTCTTCAACTCCTTCAATTCTTTATTGGAGAGTGCCTTTGGCTCCTCGGACTGAGGCTCGGCGGGCTTCTGTGCTTTTTCCTCGCTCATTTGATGGTGGTACTAATGCGACAAGCGTAAATCCTTTAAGTCGTTTTCGCTTTTTTTTCAACTACTGATGATGCGTGCAGGATATTCTTATATACTACTGAAATGCTATGGATGTTATATCCCATTTATTACAATGCTCTGGGAATATTGTTCGTTTATCCTTCAGTCAATTCACCATAAGCACCTCTCTTCTTCGTTGTATCGTACAATCTAACAATCTTCTCCAAGTTCTGGTCGTCCACTTGCGAAAAGGCAAACCCTCTTTGTTTCTTAATTCTTTGCACCTGTCTCACCTTTCGGATGGCCTTTTCAAACTGCTCCATTCTCGGTCTATAGTCTTGAATGTTGTACTTCTGAATCTCTTGAACATAGTGATAGCTCTCGGGATTGTAACTTCTCTTGAAGAATTTCCACGCAAAATCTCTCACCAAACAGAGAGTACTGACACCGAATACAGTTGCCCAAAAGGTCAAACTTGGATACGTATGAGCGACAACTCCCTCATACTCCTTCGAGACGTTGATCAATGGAGCGACGTATCCATATATTGGCAACCATACCAACCACAAAATAAAAGACCCTGGAATTGCCAAGAGCGTGAATTTGGTCCATAATGTAACCACAAGCGCAGCTTTTCCTAAGGTTGTCAAGGTACAGATAGTGAATACTAAAGTACCCCATGCCCAATTGTTAGCTACCGCACCATGAGGCAAGTAGTTAGCATATCTATCAATCAACATGACGCACACGAACACAATTGCAGAGTGATAGAAACCATTAAGAATCCAACCCCAGAAAATTGTGACATTGAAGAATTTTCTCTGTTGACCAAGTTGATACAATTGCGGATAGCGATCCAAGAACCTGGCACTAACAAACTGATCAAACACACCCATGATGAAGGGTGGGAACACCGTGAAGAGCACATTGTAAAACGTCAATGTCCAAGATTCAATAAGAGATTGTCCAGAAAAGCCGTTCACAAACACAAACCAGAACTGGGTCATGTATAACGCAATGTTCTTGTAGAACGAATATAAGATGGCGTTGGAAATTCTCTGGTATGACCACGATCCATGCACTAATAAGAGCTTCTTAAGGTACTTGAACTGGCCGATCGATACATCTGCACTTCTAGCAGCTTGCATACCTTCCATACCGTTGATACCCACACCAACATGAGCAGCTTGAATCATCGACACGTCGTTAGCACCATCTCCGATTGCCAAAAGCAATGATCTCTTCTTCTTTCTTTTCACCATCTTCACCACCAACGCCTTTTGTAAAGGAGAAACACGACAACAAACCACAGCTTTACACCGCGTAGCTAACGCCAAAAATGAATCTTCAATATCCGCCTCAAGGGCAAATCCCAAGGAATGCCCATCAATAATCAAAGCCAAAGACGAATCTAATACAGAGGAATCCATCTCATGCTGGTGTTCACTAATCGCTTCCAATTTCTCGTTGATGTTTAATTTTGTATCAGCTTTAGTTTCTTCATTGATGATAAGGAGATTCATATCTTCACTAAGAAGCTTGCACGACATACCAATGTTGATGGCGGTTTCCTGACGGTCACCAGTAAGAACCCAAATCTTAATTCCAGCATTTTGCAAGGTGTGAATAGTTTCTGGGACGCCATCCTGTAATTTATCTTCAATAGCAGTTGCGCCTAAAAGGAAGAGATCCTTTTCAATCAACTCTGCTACTTCATCCAATTGGTCACTTCTGTTTTCTAAGGAAGTGGATGCTTCATAGTATTGTGCGGTCCACGCTTGATATTCTTCCTCTGGAACAATTCTAGATGCGATACACAATGTCCGCAATCCCTCTGAAGCAAAATCTTCCAAATGCCTTATGGTGGCATTCACAAAGGGCTGGGGCTCTTGCTCGGAGAGGCGCTCTAAAATCACCGTATCAGCACCTTTGCAGAAAAGACGAATGACTCCGTCAGGGCATCTGAAAATAGCTGACATTCTCTTTCTAGTGGAGTTGAACTCACAAATGTTTAACAATTCATATTCAGCATCCACTTGCAGAGCATCAGCATGAATAGTAACACTCTTTGGACGACGGATTGTGAATTTGTATCCAAGATCCGCAGCTCCTTGGACCAATGCACCCTCGTCGGGGGACGCTGCCTGGTATTTGATCTCTCCTGTACTTTCATTCACCTCGGGGATTACAGTATGACAAGTACTGAGCAAAACGAAAAACTCGTTGATGATTGCAGATTGTTGCAGAAGATTGTCCCTCAAATGAGATTGCATGTCATTGAAACTGTAAAATCCCAACTCAATTCCATCGACAACCTGAGCATGTCCGTCTTCTGGAATCTCTTCGGCGTAACACTTTCCACCTATCGTACAGGCTTTGAATTCCATTACATTTCTTGTAAGGGTACCGGTCTTGTCGGAGAAGATGTAATCAATTTGCCCCAATTCTTCAACCAACGATGAAGTTCTCACTCCTGTTGGTGTGTCTGATTCAGCAAAATACATGTCCAAGTCACTGCCAATCATGTACGCTTGGTAGTATTTGATGATCTCCACGGTGACAAATAGAGAAATAGGTACCAAGTTGGAGAACAAAATCCAGTAGGTAAGAATGTCCTTAAAGAACAATTTAGTCATGTTTGTACCTTCCAAGTACAAGTACGACATTTGCTTCCTTTTCACATGAATTTGTGCCACATTTCCAATAGAGGAGACAACGGACAAGAGAATCAATACCGAAAACAAAGCAATGATTTGCAAATTGATGATTCTCTCCACGTCAGTTCGCTTGATTGGGGTCGCAGTAGCGTTTCTCATCAATTTGGTTTCGTGTCCGGTAAAAACCACGATACCATGAATCCATTGGGTATTACGCAAGGTTGCACCTCTCAAAAGTAACTGTTCGGGCGAAAGGGGAATTTTGTCAGCCATTCCAAAATTCTTCAATGTACCTTCGTAAGTGTATAAAGAAGAGTTAGGCTGTTCAGACATAATTTCGGTATTCGCCAAGTCGGACACCAAGGAGTGTGGATCCACTAAATATGCTGTCTCCGTCTTGGCTTGCTTGATTTTCAAGTTGGTTTCACCGTCCAAGTTCGCGGTTTCAATGTAACATAAGCCTTCAGGTTCTGAAGAGCTTAAAAGAAGTAAGTCAGCTGGGAAAGGCTCTTCGTTGTTCACACGAACAATATCACCCACTTGTACCTGAATCCATTTTTTCAAGTTGAAAGATCCAGTGTCAGTATCTAGGACTAGTACCTTTGTATTGTTAAGATCGCTATCAGCATTGGCACGCTTCAAGTCCTCCATGACTTCCTTAATTGCCGAAACAAGCAACACCACGGTCAAAGTACCAATAGTGGTGTACCTGTTCGTTGGTGTAACGTCTGGAACTTGTTGGATAATGGAAGTGAAAAGAAAGAACAAGTTAGCGTACTTGCTAAACTGCTCAAACAAAAATTTGGGCAAGAATGTCGCAAAGTTATATTTGGTTGTTGAGATGTGGTTGCCGTAGAAACCGGAGGCCAGATTTTTGGAGTGATTCAAGACAAAGATCTCACGTGGGCCCTGTGGCACATAGGTATCTTGATTTCCTCCGCCACCGAACACGCCCTTGACCTTTTTGAAAATCCTTCGGATATCAAAATCGGACAGCCCGGTATTATTGTCATGTATGCGGTCAGTATAGTCATCCTCCATGCCAACATAATCACCCGCGTGGTTGTCTTTACGGTTCCCTTTAAAGTTTCCAAAAAAACCAGCCTTTTTCTGCTGCTGTGGTTGGTTTAAAGTTCTTAAGAGAGGAACCTGACGTGTAGAGCCGTCGTGCTGAAAGTTATAGCTTGCCTCATTGGCATAAAATGACTCATCTTCGATATCTGAAAGTTCCAACGTATCTAAGAAGGGATTAGCGTTGTTTTGGTTTCCTCCAGTAGAGGATGTTGGATAGGTATAGGGACTTTCATATACTGGATATCGTTCTCCGGGGTGATCAGCATTCTGCGATTCATTGAGATCCAAATCAATTAGGTTGTTTTTGTCCGCAAAAGGGTTTGCCAGATCTTGTGCCATTGTGATCTCGGATGGCCAGAAGGCTTGTACTTTGATGTCTCTTTGCAACGGTCCAGAATATATGAACCCGGCTGTGTTTGGTATTTTTAGTTTGGTGTGCATATAGTTCTGGATGATCCACTCAAACTACACCTCACAGACCATTGTGGCAGTTATTCGGCCCATTTCGCAGTATTTCCTGCTGAAATGCTCCCCGAGACTTTAATTCAGGCGATTTCTGTGTGTATCAAAATTGAGAAGTTTTTTCTCTCTGGTTCTAGGAATTTATTGCTAAGAGATACTAAAGTCGTCCTATGAGTCGAACTAGAGTCCTACGTGTCTGTATTTGCAATCATGACGTGAGGGTATTTGATGATATGAAATAGGTATTTTAGGGAACCTTTAATGGGTAATAATGATTTGATTATTGTTGTTTTCTTTGTTTGTTTTTTTCTAAACATTTATATCGTGGATATCTAATGTGTATGGTGTAGTGTGAAATTTGACGTATGATCGTATCATTGTTTTCAACTGCGAAATGTGTAATATTCAAACGATTTAGCCACACAAATACAAAACTCAAAACCTTGAACAAATTTTAAAAATTAACATCGCCATATATTATTTGAATTTGGATTAAAATTATTAGAAGTTCATTAAGATATGTTGCCGTTATCATTTAAGGGACATTCGTGTAAGTTACCACTACTGGAACGTCGTGCTAGTGACTCACGCGCAAAATTTTGAACTTACACTGATTTTAATTCACTGTTACAAAAAACTATGGCTGAACAGATTGCTAAAGACGCAAGTCTCGCATTTGGAGTGCTCAAGACACTCAGTAATCAAGAGAGATCCAGCGCTTTAAAGGAGATTCACGATGCCTTAAACGCATCAAAGGAGGAAATCATAGCTGCGAACAAGGTTGACATGGAAGCGGCCGAAAGCAACAACTTGTCAGCATCGTTGATCAAGAGATTAGATTTGACCAAGAACGGGAAATATGAATCGATGTTACAAGGTATTCTTGATGTTGCTGCTTTGGATGACCCTGTGGGAAAGACTACTTTGGCTAGAAAGCTCGACGAGGGCTTGAATTTGTACAGAGTGTCCGCTCCCCTTGGTGTTTTGCTCATTATCTTCGAGAGTCGCCCAGAGGTCATCGCAAACATCTCTGCACTTGCTATCAAGTCCGGTAACTGTGCTATTTTGAAAGGTGGCAAGGAATCTTACCAAACATTCAAGGCTATTAGTGAAGTCATTAATTTTGCTCTCAGCGAGAAGACAAAGGTGCCAAAGTCTGCCATTCAGCTCATCCAATCTCGTGAAGAAGTGGGTGACTTGTTGGCTCAAGACAAGTACATTGACTTGGTCATTCCAAGAGGAAGCAACGCATTGGTCCGCAATATTAAGGAAAACACGAAGATTCCAGTCTTGGGCCATGCTGACGGTATTTGCTCTATTTATATTGACAAATCGGCAGATCTAGATAAGGCATGCCGTATTGTGGTTGACTCAAAGACCAACTACCCTGCTGGATGTAATGCGGTCGAGCAATTGTTGATCCACGAGGACATTGTTGCCGACAACGAAAAGTTGAACAAACTTTTGTCTAGTCTTACTGATGTTGAAGTGACGTTGCATTCCACTCCAGAGATCCAAGGTAAAGTGTCTCAAGACGTGAACCCTAAGTTTGTGGTGCCAGCTGACAAGGATTCTTTTGACACCGAGTTTTTGTCGTTTGACATTGCTGTTAAGTCGGTCTCCGGCCTCGGCGAAGTCATCTCACACATCAATGAGCATTCATCTAAGCACACTGACTGTATTGTGACCGAAGATAAGGATGCTGCGGACACGTTCTTGAAGGGCATTGATTCTGCTGGTGTGTATTGGAACTGCTCAACCAGGTTCGCTGACGGATTTAGATATGGTTTTGGTACCGAGGTTGGCATTAGTACCAACAAGATTCACGCCAGAGGCCCTGTCGGCTTGGAGGGTTTAATGAGTTACCAGTACCAGTTGAAGGGAGATGGTCACATCGCCTCCGAATACGTGGGCGCTGGCGGCTCCAAAGTTTTCGTTCATGAAGACATTAAATATTAGATAATTTATACAATTCCCCTACTCGGAGAAAACAAACGTCTGGAACGCATCGTAATCTTTTGGAGGAAAATTGGGATAAGTTTCCACAACAGCCTCGATGTTTTTGTCCGATAATTTAAGTTGGGTCCACTGCCTCAAAGTGAAAAAATCCGTCAAGGCTTTTATCCATGTCATTCTCGCGTCGATGGTGGCTAAATCATCTTCGGGCAACTTCTGCCGCAATTTAGCTCTAATGCGGCCTAAATTGTCCACTGCATCGTTCAAGTTAATTCCTTCAAACTGTCTAGCGATGTCGTCTTTGATCATTTTCAGCAATCTGGGAGACTTACCGTTGGTACTGATCATGATCTGAAGTGCTTCTTGGTTGAACATGGAACCAAAGTAGAAATCACATAACGGAGGCTTATCAGCAATATTGACGGGTATACGAAGCCATTTACACTGATAATACACCTTAGTTGATTGAACGGGGTCGTCAATACAACAGCAGACACAAGCAAAATGCTGGTTAGCCACCATCTCATCGATCAACTCGTAGTGCGATTCGTCAATGTCATTGTAATTGATCACAGGAGCTTCCGTCTCATACATGGTCAAATCCAGCAGAAGATAATCACGCTCTATGAGCTTCCAAAGCTTTCCCTCCTCATGGAGTTTCGCCAATTTGGGATGCACTTTTCCACCTGACACCACTGTCACTTTAGCATTGGCTCGAAGCATATGCTCGACTCTGGTGAGACCAACATCTCCGCCACCTATGACAAGACAATGTTTATCTTTCACTTGCCAAGCCAAAAGTAACGAACCTGGTTGCGACATATCTGCGTATCAAAGAAACACGAACCAAAGCAAGAAAGGCAGATCAACAACGCTCCAAAGGCAATCAGCGTGCATATAATAAATCACTAGCTTTAGCTACGGTTCGAGCTTACGCGTGATAATACGCGAGAGGCATTTAGAGCAATACTAGAGAGGGATGAAAAAAGAAGAAGGTCAACCGGTGACGGTGTTTTATTGCTCGCGGACATGAAAACCAACATTGACCAAAACAGAAAGCTGATTTCGCGCCGTATCAGTTTGAAAATATTCCCGCTGCAACGGTAGGTCATTTCTTGTAAGCAGAGTGAAAGAAGCGCAGTTCTGGCGACAGCCCCAATCCAGTAATAATGGGAACAGCCATTATTCCCAGGCCGTATACCCACTTGGGTAAAATTTAATTCAAGGGAATAAATTATGCTTTACAGAAGTGTCAACCGGATCGGATCCGGGTCTTGATAGTGAATGACTGATTTTGAGATTAAGAGCACCGGATTGTGCGACCGATGCACTGGCGTGAGAAATCTAGACCACCAAAGTTTAGGGAGGGTCCTAAAGTCCAACAGAACCGGAAGGGAGGTAATTATGCTTTCACCTGCTTTGGTGTGATGGAATTCAGCCTGGTTTGCACAAATGTTTGCATTCGGGGTTCGGGATGTTTCACTCTTCACCGAGAACCCGTTATCGCAAATTAACTTCGCATGCGCCTTTTTGCGTCGTTTTTTTTTTCTCTTGCTCGAGTTGCTCATACAGTACGCACGCTTTCTCGAGGAAACATACCTCCACACTTCAACGAAACAGAAAATCTTTTCACACCCCCATACCCTCTATTTATTGTCCTTTACCTTTACTACCCCGCATCGTTATACCATTCCGCCTGTGTCAGCATTTAGCTCTATCAGGATCTGGAAACCCATCTAAGACAAATTAACGGCATGCCTACTTTCAACCGAACCCAACGCCGGGAGTCCATGGCTGAGAGAAGGCCCAGCGTGAGCTACACCCCACCGGTAATTCCGCAATTAACAGGATTGGAGAAACCAAATTCCCACACTTTGGGTCTTGATCACTGCGATATCTTGATTTTGGGAACGGGTCTTGCTGAATCCATTTTGGCCAGTGCCTTAGCGTGGCAAGGTGTCGAAGTGCTCCATGTGGACAAAAACAATTACTACGGCGATCTGTCTTCGACCCTTACTATTGACCAAGTGAAGAAATGGTGTTTGGAGGTGAACCACGGCCGGATTAAGCACTTTCTGGACGCCCGGATTTACATTCCGGGAGGAAAGCACACCAACCAGTTCCGCAGCAGAGACTACGGCATTGACTTGTCACCTCGAATTATGTTTGCACAGCTGGACTTGTTGGCGCTCTTGATCAAGTCCAGGGTCTACAAGTACCTCGAGTTCCAGAGTTTGTCCAACTTCCACGTGTTTGAGAACGATAATTTCAAGAGCAAGATCTCAAACACTACCAAGGAGGAAATATTCACGGACAAGTCCTTGACCTTGGCTACCAAGCGGTCGTTGATGAAGTTCTTGAAGTTCGTTTTGCAGGACAACAACGACCCTGCGAAGAAACAGTTGTTGCTAGATAACTCGAAAACGCCAATCGAGGAGTTCTTAGAGAAGCACTTCAACTTAAAGCCGCCCCAGGTGGATGAGCTTATTTATTCTATTGGTCTTGCCAACAAGGAGCACACCAGAACACCCGAAGCGATCGCCAGAATCAAGCGTTTCCTTGTGTCTTTTGATGTGTACGGTAACTTCCCGGTCATGGTGCTGAAGTTTGGCGGACCAGGTGAAATATCTCAGGGTTTCTGTCGCAGTGCCGCTGTTGCGGGTGCGACGTATAAACTAGATACGAAGCTCGTGGATTATGACCCACAGACCAAGATTGCCAAATTTAACGATGGATCTGCAGTGAAGATCAACGAGAAAATTGTGGTCTCGCCTACACAGATGCCCAAGTTCTTGGCAACCAACTATGCTGAGTTGGAACAGAATTTGCAGAAGTTCAACGTCACTCGTCTTATCTCGGTTGTGCGTCGTGATTGCAAGGAATGGATGGCTGACGGCGAATCGTCAGCTGTGGTTGTCTTTCCTCCCAACTCTTTACCCACAGCCAACGAATACAGCATCCAGGTGGTGATCCAGAATGGCGGATCCGGAGTGTGTCCTAGTGACCAGGCTATATGGTATGCCCAGAGCTGTGACCAAAACTCGGAGAAGGCTAAGAAAGACTTGGAGAGTGCGTTGGAGAAGATGGAAAACGCACTTTTGAGAGAAACTTCTACCCACCTTGATGATGTATTAAATGAGAATGACTTTGTCATGAGTCACCAGGGAACACCTATATTGGTGAACTCGTTCAAGTTGGGTGAGTCTATGCACGGCTTCATGCCCAAGGAAAAGTTGGACATTGTGTGCAAAATTGGGTTTGTCCAAACAACCTACGTGAACCCAGATCTTTCCAATGTGTTGAATATTCCATCCGCTTCCAACATTAGCAATATGTCTGTCAAGGACTCAGACGATGTTCTTTTCCTGAATGTGCCGTCATCTGAGATCAGTTATGACGGTGTAATTGGAGAGGTCAAAACCTTGTACGAGCGGATCACCGGCAGTGCCGAAGACTTCTTTGACGTGGACTTTGAAGACGACGATGATGATTATTCTCGGTCAGCAGCAGATGCACTGACTGCCATCGACAGCGAACTGGCAATCGAGGATTCTGACTACGATTCCTCGCACCACGAACCTTTTGGTGCAAACGAAATGGAACTTTAGCCTGATGCAATTAATTTCCTTTACTTCACTTTTGAACGCAAAAACGCCAAAAAAAATGATACATATCGGCCATGCGCCACTTCACTTCTAATAAATTCAACGTATAAGGCTTATAATATGACTCGTATGAAACATCTTAGTTATATTTACGTTAGAAGTATGGGATGTACCATCATAATACACTTATTAACGCCGAGAGAGCCCTGTGCTGTGGCCAACGGTACTTGCAGATTGTGTGTTCGGTTTATGAGGTGCCCTGTACGCATATTCCACCGCGAGCGACATACACTCAAGAAACAACAACCACGTCTGAACCGAACCATCAAACAAATCCAACCGCGACATCAGAGTCTTATAGGACCCAAAACAACAGTAGGGCAGGTCGAAGGCGAATTCCACTCACCGAACCCCTGCCCTCGCCTTTGCCCACGTGACGCACAGGGCTTGTGCCCCCAATATCGCGCATCCGGCATACAGTTCACTACCGCTGCCCGTGCCACGGTGAAAAAAATTCTACTTCGCGGCCGTTGTAATAGATTCTTTTTCTCCACTGAGCAGATACCTGTCGAAGAAGTCCATATATATAATGTCTGACGTCGAAGAACAACAAATTGTCGAGGAAGTTGCCGTTGAGCAACAAGATGCTTCCATCACTATTGAGGATGCCTTGAAGGTTGTCTTGAGAACCTCTTTGGTCCACGATGGTTTGGCCAGAGGTTTGAGAGAGGCTTCTAAGGCTTTGTCCAGAAAGGAGGCTCAATTGGCCGTCTTGTGTGACTCTGTTACCGAGGAATCCATCGTTAAGTTGGTCGAGGCTTTGTGTAACGAAGGTGACGAGAAGATCCCATTGATCAAGGTCTCTGACGCCAAGTTGTTGGGTGAGTGGGCCGGTTTGTGCCAATTGGACAGAGAAGGTAACGCCAGAAAGGTTGTTGGTGCTTCTTGTGTTGTTGTCAAGAACTGGGGTGCTGACTCTGAGGAGAGAAACATCTTGTTGGAGCACTTCTCTCAACAATAAGCGGACAGCTTTGCTGGCCGTATAGCCTTAATATAATATAATATCGCTATGAACACGACTGTAGCCTATTCGATCATTTTAGGACGTGCTTGTGGCCATAGCGTACTGCTGCATGTGTTCGCACAGTAGGAGAAATGGCTGTCCCAAAAAAGGAGCCGCGCTTTCTGCTGATAAAAATTTCATTCTTTCGACAGTGTAACGGCCAATAGCGCTGGAGACTGTTTATGTGGCCCAGAGCATGAAGCGACGGCACTTGCATCGGTAGTGCACTTTTTGTAAAAGTATCCTACAAGTGCGCAGCTCCACACTTACGCATAATACTGGCTGTCTGCACCGCGCGTTTTAAATTCTCTGGTAAACACAGATCACAAATCCATGTCTGATCAAGATAAACGACAACGGCGAGAGGCCCGAATAAGGGGATCTGGGTATGTTCTATTTTAACCATGAAAAAAAAAAAGAAATTAAAACAACAAATGCTAACCTCTTAGTGCTAGAGCAGTGAAGGTAGAAGAGCTCAACATCACTTCGCCTCTGGGGAGCCATAAAAGCAAATTGTTGAACAGCCTTGATAGTGCGTTAATTAAACCTGATGAGATTAAACTTCCCCGTCTTCGGTCACAAGAAGAGTCCCATACGTCTGACAGAGCAGTAGCTCTAGAACAGTATACAAAGGTCAGGGAGAACCGTCGTCTACTGACGTTTAGTTCCGATAACGACGAGGACGACGAAAAGAACTTTGCCAATTCGCCCGCGACATTTGATCGGGAGGAATCCTTTTTCGGCCAAGATGTGCTTGACGCCAATTCTGCCGACACCCAAGATAAACTTCACTCGCCCAAGGTGGAAACCAGCGAATTGGTTTCACAGGCGGAAGAACCACCCGCCAAGAGGAAAAGGGGCCGGCCCCGCAAAACAGAGGCAGAGAAAAAGGCTACTATCATCACCAGACGATCTAAGAGAATCGTAGAGAATCCGAGCCTTCGGAAGCACCACTCTCAGGAACCTATGCTAAACATACTAGGGCCAAAACCGTTGAAAGCAGTGGGTCTAGCTCGTTTAAGTGGCTTTGAAAACACTCCAAGCGATGCTTTGCTGTTGAGTAAGCGTGGAAACGGGAAACAAAAACCATTGACCATTGATGCCGAAAGACTACATACATCCAGTTCAAGAGACAGAAGATTCAATCTCAACACTCTTGATGTTCTTCGGCTGTTTGTTGCAGAACATACCCCGAAAGGAGCCAAAAATGAACTCATAAACGAAAACGTGGTACTTGACGAATTCAAGGCCCACTTGCTCTATCACATTGAGCATTTGCTGGATTTGCATGCCAGTGTTCGTGATATCTCCAATGACATTGCCGAGGTACAACGCCGTAAAAATCAAATGAGAAGGAACATTTTGGAGCTCAAACAGAAACATGCACTCGTGGGCAACAACCTAAATAAATCACGGAAAGAGTATAACGATAGCAGACTTGAACACAACGAGTTTTTGTCTATGGTTCAATCATTTAACGAACTAAAAGCTGCGATTGCCGAACCTCACAACGGTCAGCTCAATCTTGACGAGAAGATTATGATGGATCTTGATGACGCATCTCGGATTTGTCACACTAAGCACGGACTACAGAAACAGCTACAAAGAGTGAACACGGCGTTGGCACAATTAGCGAATCCCTTATAATGAAGAATCGTGCATGAAAGAAAAAAATATACACATCCTGGCAACACCATCTCAATTTCGAATGAATTTCTTCTTTGTAGTTCTATGAATAATATGAGACTCGAATTAAGGTAGCTAATCTACTCGAAAACCGCACCATCATCTCGGAGTGAAATTATCTACTCATCGCCAACCAAGGCCATGATCATTCTGTACAAGTAGAAGAAGAACATCAATAAGTGGAAACCCAACTTGATAAAACTCTCTTTCTTGTGCTTGGACAATGTTCTGAAAATCTCGGTAGCATCCAACAAGTGGTTCTTCTTGATCACCTTGTTAACGTTGAACGCCAAGATTGGAAGGTTCAACAAAAACACAAACCAATAACCGTTGAGCAAGAAAAGAGCAGTCATGAAACCGTGCAAAGCGGATTCAGGAATGAACCATGGGTTCAATTTGTGACACAATTCGATTGGGTTAATGTAATCACTTTCCAAATCGGAATACATGATGGTGAAGAAAACCTGCGAGAATAAATTGCAAGCATTCACGACAACAGCGAAAATAAATAACCTAAACCATTAGTAAGTGACCTCTATATTCCCTAATTCATTCATACATACCAACTTTCACCCGACATTATACGTTGAAGTTTGCGTTGTTATCAGTAGAATTTAAAAAAATGTCCAAGGGTAGGATTCGCACAGAGTTCGATTGCCTGATATGGAAATATGTCGCACTCAATACACAAAGAGCCTTGGGGCCATATATTTAATTAACTACTCTATTCTAGACCAAGTAATGCCACCATACTCAAATTCTTCTTCAACAAGAGCTTTGGAAAATTCCGGAAAGTCGTACTTTCCATAATTGATGAGAAATTCCCATTCACCGGATTCTTGGTCTAAGTGGGCCCTAGCCACACTTAATTGATGCAGTCCATTCTCATAGACGTAAAGCACCGCTTGAACCCAATTATTGAGCTTGATCAATCTTCCTCTATAATTTTCTCCGCTCGCGTCATATGTCTGAACTTTCAATTCAGTTCGTTGACCTTTCCAATGGTTCTCACGTACTTCAACGCTGGGTGTCGTCTCCTCGGGATTCAACGAACGCCACACTTCAATATACTCCGTAAGTTTATCATTGGCTGGGTTGACCATGGAACCCGTTTCTTTTCGATCTTCGCTATTCTCTATGGGCCAAAAACTGCCAATATCCGGGTTCAGTCCTTTACAATCATCAAGGCTTTTTCCTGTCTTAATGGCTTGAATGATCACTTGCAGGTTGACTTCTGAGGGAAATTCGACTCGATTAGTGCCTTCAATAGCAACCTCCGTTCCGATACTCACAAATTGGAAGACCTGCTCAATTGGTTCTGGCTCTGCCTCTGATTTCACGTATGGGTAGTGTTCTTTGAAAACTCTCACATCAGTGGAGAAACATTTGGGTGTGCTGAAGACTAAAGTGTTTGTCAATTCCTCAACCTCATTAGGTAACCACTGGATACTCACTCTTGTCGATAAGCTCATTGTCGCTCAAAGAGTAATCGTTTGAGAGTGACGCATAAAAACAGCAACATGTATTGTCGCGCGGAATTATCATATTGGTCGCTCGGCTTCCAAGATAGGAAATAGTGCGGAATTACCATTAACGCGGGCTTTTGGCACTATTGATTCTGCTCTCCATTTGCGCGCGTTTTCCACTCGAGATACTTCCGCCATCAAGTTCTTTTAAGCGGGGGAAAAATCCTATAATAATGGTCTCGTAGTTGAGCCTTTCGTCCAAAGATTTGAAATTACCTTCAACTCTTAAATTTTGGAAATACTCCGCATCTCTATCTTCCCATTCTTTCTGGCTCTTACTTAAAGCGTCGTAGTGGATAGAAAAATTCTCGATATCATCCAGTGCCTCAAGAGGAATTGGGCTATTTGAAGGTATTTCATCTGATCCAGACCTAAAAGCATACTCTAACTCATGCGGGTTGAAGACGTAAGGATAGAAATCGAAATTCAAGAGGTTCAAGCGCATGTCAAGCACTTTCAACGTCTTTCTGCTCCCAGTTAAGCTCAACAAAACCATTTCAAGCTTGGCGATGTTGTTACTCAACAAGTTCAATCGCTTAAGTCTCTGAAGTTTAGACAAACCTTCAAAATTATTCAATTTATTGAAATTGAGGTTCAATTCTCGCACGTTAGGAAACGTGTCACTAAATGAGGACGGGATAGTTTGTAGGCCCACTGCGGAGAGATTTAAAATATTAAGATTGGCAAACACATTAGATCTTCGAGATTTGTCCCAGAGCAGAGTTGCAATTGAGTTACCGGACAAGTCCAAGTTCAAAACATCTTCTGAGCTCAAAATACTCTTTTCAGTCAAAGATTGGTCATACTGGCATTTCATAGAAATCTCTTGTAAAAATTTCAATCTCCTTGTACCTGTCACTTCATCGAGGTTATTTCCATCAATTCGTAACACCCGCAAAAACGGAAATGTCTCCAAGTTTAAAATTTTCAATCTGTTAAATTTTAGGAGGAGCTTCTTCAAGTGCGAGTGTTTTCCGAGGCATGAAACGCTTTCTAACTGGTTCTCATTTAGATTAAGCACCCTTAAACCACTCATAGTTTCGATACCTCTGACAGAAAGAATTTGATTTTCAGAGAGGGATAGCTCTTGTAGGTTGGAAAATGAAAAGGTGGAAAAATCAATATTGCCAGAAATCCTATTCAGAGACACATCCAAACTTATTAAGCTGTTCAACTTTTCCAAACCAGCCAAGGAATCAATACCATTATTGCTTAAATTAAGCTTTGTTAAGTGGATATTGTGTGATATACCGGAGAGACTCGTCAATTGATTGAAAGAGACATTCAAAGCCAGAAGGTCGTGAAATTTTCCAAAGGAAGTGATATTCAGAATTTCATTATGCGCAGCATTCAATTCCAACAATGACGAAGGCAAACCACTAATAAATTTGACGTGGTTATCAGATAGGTTTATTTTCTTTATGGAGGGAAGGTATCTCTCCAATCGTTCGACTCTCTCTAAGTTTTTGCCGGAAAGGTCTATTGATGAGATTTTGTCCCATTCATTTTCATCCATTGATCCAGTTATCAACGAGACTAGCATTTTGTTCGACTGAGTGAATGTTACGTCACTCAATTCTGACAAGTGTGTTATATTGTGGTTATCTTTAGTACCCAACGAGATGTTCAGCTCATCGGGAACCTGAAAAGACACCTCCAAATTCCTGTCCATCCTTTTATTCCGGCGATCTGTCAGCTTTAAGATACTGGATTCAAGTGACCTTTTCACGTCTGCATGTCCGCTTTCAATCGAAGCAGTATCCAAATCCTCAATGGAATCCAACGATCCCGGAAAGTCGTTTTCTTTATCCTTCGAGATCCACTTGTTCTGGTCTATGTCAAATACCATATTGCCGTATTGCCTGGGAAAACTTCCAGGCTTCACAATACCTCCTGTCAAATACTCATCTTTAGACGGCTTCTTCTCAGAATGCATGACATTTGTATCACGATTAGCAAGTTTCAACTGAGAAGCGGTTTTCCACTTTATGATTGCGGGTTTAACTGAATCGAAAGTGCGGTCAAAGTCTGATATAGTGCTCTCCTTTGGGAGAAATTCTTTCTCATCATTGGCAAGGGTCCCCGTCGCAATATCACCATTTTCATTAAATGGGGATATCTTGGAGAATGGCTGTGTACCCTTTTTCGAGTCCCGGAGTTTAGGTGATTGAATAAAACCACCATCATGATCTCTGTACTGAACCAGATCATCCAGATCCGAGAATTCATCAAAAGTATAGGAACTATCATTGCTTTTGTGAGCAGTATGGTTCTCCGTAGTGTTAGGAAATGACTCCGCAAGCGACGATTTCTCGTCTCGGGTATATTCATTTCTAGTTTCAACCACGGAAGGGACCTTTTGGTGGAGATTCTCCGCACTACTCTCTTGGTGAAAGTCGGTCAGAAACGAGGAGTATTCATCAAATGATGCGGGATCATTGATATGGACATTATTCTTGGATACTTTTGGGGTGGAAGTAGCGTTGGAGAGTCCGTTAGAGAGGGATGAGTTGAAATTCATCGAGTCAGACGACGGCTTCGTGATTAAATTGCCTGACTTGTAAGCGTTCTTCTGGATCTGGGCGAACAAGTTGTTGGCATTCTTGAGAAAGTCGTGGTTAGAAAAGTCGGTCGAGTGAGTGAAATTCTTGATCTTCAACTTGGGTGGATCCATGTGCGATACTGGGACAGGCTCACGGTGGGCACTAGCGGTGTTGGAACGCACTTTATCGACAAACTTGGTAAGGACAGCCTTCGTGAACGTATCATACTCGCTACCAAAAAGCTTAAGCGGAGAGCCTTTAATCTGGTAATCGTCAGGTTGATCTTTTGCTTTTTCAAGCATATCTTCAAGCTGGTGGATCTGTTCTTGGGTCAAGTGCACGTCGGCATCTCTTGATGCCACTGGGGTGGAGAAGGTCGATACCAGAGGCGCTGCAGAGCTCGTGGCTTTCAATTGGGAGTGAGAAGCGGCGTCCGTATGTTTGGAATCGTCAAGAAAGAGCCCATGTAACGGCGAGCCGTCGTATGGCATTTTTGCGTTGAATTGATCAGAAACACGTTTCCAATCGGGCGTAGCAACCTTGCGGCCAGACTGTGGGTTGTGAACAAATGTGTTAGATTCGCCGTTGAGGAAGTCGAGCGTGGGGTTGAAGCCAGGGAGATTAGAGCGCGACGGGCGCTGCAGCACCGAATGGGAATAGTCCCACTTTTGGTTCAAGTCTGGTGGCATCCACGAGGGGGTGGTGTGGTCGGATATGTCGTGGGACACGTTCGACGTTTTTGGGGGTACAAGATGGCCCTGATCCGCCTGGTCGTGTGGTTGGACACGGTCCATCTGGTTCAGATAGTCCTGTTGTTCCACATGTTGTTCCATAGGTGCCAATTGCTCCAGTTGACCCAGCAATCTAAGGTGTTCCGGGTGCTCAAAATTGCCCAGCTGTTCGGAGTCTGCATGCTCCAGCAGCTCTGTTAGTGGATCGTGACGTCCGATCCGCTCCTTCGTCCGGGCGTTGGGATGAGATTTGTGCTTGAACGTGTTTGGCACCGACGGCCCAGCGGTGCTGTTTTCGCCGTGGAAGTCGGTATTTGGCATGTACCGAAGCATTTTGTGGTACTTGTTTTCCTCGTTGACCACGAGATCAAGTTGGGGCGTGGATCCCAACTCTTCGTACGTATCACCGGCCATTTGGCTGTGGGCGGGCAGTGGATCGGTTGGCGGGGGATTTTTGCGCAGAAAAGCTTCACTGGGGTCCGAGAGTCGAGTTTCTTGAAGAAAACGGCTGAGATGGGCCGTGGTGGAAGACACAGGCAGCGGGTCCCGTGAACGGCGGAGCATGGCGGTGTTTGTTTACTGTTGTGTGTACAAGCGCATCTGTGGAGTAGCGCGCAGATGGATCGAGCACACGGCCTGTGCAGAGTAGACAGCCAGTCTGTGGTGGAAAGAGTAGTGAGAAGAGTGGTGGGAAGAGTAGTGGGAACAGTGGTAGAAGGAGTAATGGGGAAGAAAGAAATACCCCATCGTGAAAGACACGGCAGAGAGCAGAATGCGGTGAAATATTGTTCTTGATTAGAGACACATTCATGCCCAAGCTTGTGTTACCATGTTATCGGTGGATTGAATCTTCGCAATATCGCACCCCGAGAGGGCGAGCCCACTGTATCAGGAGACTATTGACGATGTGTACTTTTGGTTTTGGCTACATTTCTTAGGACTGTGAGCGGGTCTCAAACACCGCAGCAGCGTAACTGTTGTCTTTTGTGTTTGCCGAATACCTCGCCCAACATGTAGTATCACTGGGCCCTCTGCTGCTCCGAATAATTTTCCTGCTTCTCGATTGCCAGGGGACAGCGCCATTTGTGAATATTTTCTGCATCTTGTGCCATTGGCAGAATTGCTACTCATAACGGCGCTTTTGCAACTGTCATACCGAGGAATGCTCGACGGAATGCGCAGAATGGTGCGGACGCCATTGCACACACGGGATGTTCCTTGGTGGGACCAACATCGGGACCGCGGATTCAAGCCAATCGAGAGGTAACGCTTTACCACAGATTTGCCCATTTGTTGATTTTACTCTACGCGTTCTCACTTGCTCCCCAATTGCTTTCTCGAGTAATTTCTCCATTGATTCCTCAATCACTTTTTTTTTTTGCTCCTCTGGTGGTAATGTGGCGCAACCCGGATTCCTTCATTCACCCCATCCTGCTTCACCTGGTCCTGACACGGGTAGATGTAACCAATATACCATGTTCCATACTAATGCCAACGTCGCTCACTAGATACCCCGCTATTACTTCAACAAGCGAACCCACCACTGCGTCTCTCACCATACCTGCTGCTAGCGAGTGACACGTGCTTCCCATTGTTCCTCACTTGGCCCATACTTCTACTCCTATAAAACCGTAACCCGCCCAATGTTCAGTGAGGTTCGCAATGGTGTGAACCGCCTGCTTCCCTCACCTCTTTCTGGGCCATATGGCGACCGAACCCTGCCCCGTCTGGACTTTCCTCCACTCGCCGCGTGCAGGGCCAAAATTGTCCCTCGTCAGAACCACCTTGAAAGCACAACCCAAGAGGCAGTGGCCAGGGCCCTTTCGGCGGGAAATCTGCGACAGACGACTTTAATGAAGTCACCTCACGTTTCTCTGTCTCTCTCTCTATAATTTTGTTTCGTCAGTTTTGCCCTGCAACCACCGAGGCACCCAACGGCGCCGGCCCAATCCCTGCAGGTGGTGCTATCTAGCGGCCCGTCTAGGCCGATTTCCAGTGACCCATTTTTGCGGACCGAACGTGCCAGGGGGGAACTTTGGCGCTGGTACGATATACCCCAACCAATTGCAGACGGGGGAAGATCTGTCGATTTCGCTCCGGTGGTAGCGCCGGCGGAGCGGAGAGTGTAGTGTAGAATAAGCCACCTCACAGGCGCAGCGAAGTCGCACCTAACAGATTGTGCGCCCGAGCCAGCAACACCGTACTACATTTCTTTCCCGCCGCCGAGATTTTGTTGTGCTGCCCCAGTTCAAGGCGTTGTTTGCGGCTGTGTGATTTTTTCTTCTTTGCCTACATTTCTTTCCCGATCTTTTGATTTTTGCGTTCTGTTCTCCGTTTCGCTTCATTTCCGGTTCCTGGCGTTTACCGTTAATAGATGGCCATTTGACACCCCACCCTGCTGTCAAGACCCAGACCTCCATTGATAACTCCTCCGATCGTCTGCTCGAGCCAATTCGTTTCAATTCCGCCTCCGCGCGATACATACTTCTTCACGCCCTAGCCGTCGCCACCATTGCTCTACCCCACCCCAATCTCCGCATCAATGTCATTTTCCTACAAGGACCCTGAACCGGGATCACCTAAATTGGCCGCAGATCCTACGGTCGTCACGTCTACCGCGTCACACCAACACCAACAGGAGCAGGAATTGCTCCTGAGCTTTAACGTGCCCGAACCCCCCATGGCCACCAAGCAGCTGGGCCTGGCAACAGACCCGGCAGAGTACGAGGCCGCACCCCTCTCGGACAAGCCGCGCACCCTATGGATGGGTGATCTTGACCCGTGGCTTGACGAAGACGCAATAGTTGACTTGTGGATGCAAATTCTTCACTCCAAAGTAGGAGTCAAGTTGATCAAGCCCAAGTTGATCAAGCCGGACTCCGGCTTTACCGGGCTCTCACACTCGGGCTACTGCTTCGTCGAGTTCCCACTGTACGAGGATGCCCAACTGGCTTTGGCTCTCAATGGACAGCTCTTGCCCGATATTGCTATGCCGTCGCAGAAGCACTACCCCAACAACCCCGACAACCAGAAAAAGTACTTCCGCCTCAACTGGGCCTCTGGAGCCACTTTGACTGCCCCCATCATCCACTCACCCGAGTACTCGCTCTTTGTTGGTGACCTTACTGCTTCAACCACCGAGGCCCATTTGCTCCTGTTCTTTCAGAAGTCATTCCCCGACTCCATCCGCACCGTGCGTGTCATGACCGACCCCATTTCGGGTAAGAGCCGCTGCTTCGGATTTGTGCGCTTCACTGAAGAGCTGGAGCGCCAGCGTGCATTGCACGAGATGAATGGTGCGTGGTTTGGGGGCCGCCCGTTGCGTGTGGCCCTTGCTACTCCGCGCAGTGCTGCGTTGATCCGCAAGTCGCCAGACTTGCCTGGCGTATACTCGCCGGTACAAAACCCGGGAATGATGCCGCCGCCGCCCGAGTTCATGTACATGGGTGGCCCGGGGCAGGCAGTGCCACCTCCGGCGTCCACCTACGGCTACTATCAGTCAATGATGGAGAAGCCGGGCGATGTGGCGTACGGCATGGCGGGCCAGCCGTACCTGGACCCGAGCAACACAACTGTGTTTGTTGGTGGGCTCCGGTCCGAGGTAAGCGAGCAGACGCTCTTCACCCTCTTCAAGCCGTTTGGCACTATCCAGCAGATCAAGATCCCGTCGGGCAAGAACTGCGGCTTCCTCAAGTACTCCACGCGCGAGGAAGCGGAGGAGGCAATCCAGGCGATGGAAGGTTTTATCATCGGTGGCAACCGAGTGCGGTTGGGCTGGGGCCGCGTGTCAGCCAGTAACAAGAAGTACCACCAGCAGCGGCAGATGGCTCAGGTAGCCCAAATGCAAGCGGCTTCGGCTATTTCTATGGGTATGGACCCAGTGGCCGCATTTGCCGCCCGCTTTCCATCTTCGGTACAGGGCCCAGTTCCGCCATCTCAGGGCTACGGTCCTATCCCCATGGGCATGCCGCAAATGGCCCACCACGGCTTGCGCCAATTTGGTCCACCCGAAGGAATGATGTCTCCGGGGGATGGAGGTGATGAGGCGCTGCACTCGGACACAGTGCTACAAGTGCCAATGTATTGGTCGCCACCGCTGGAAGAGGGCGAGCGCTACTATCAAAACTTCTCTGGAGGCTCTGGTCCACCGGAGATGATGAGCTCCATGTTTGAAAAGCTCTCGTTGGACAGCCAGGTGCCAATGGTGCCCCCACATCCACACAGACCTCCGCCACCGGGCTACCAGCAGGGTATATTCGTGCCGTATGGAGGCTACATGCCGCCCAACTACCCGTACGGGCCGTCCAACCCGGACCTCAAGGATGACGGGTCAGCGGTGAGCGAGGTTAGTGACAGCGGTGAGGCCAAGGACGAAGAAAAAAGTTCCTCTGAGGACAAAAATGATAAGTAAGTGTATATGAACGATATTGCTCGATCTACAGTAGGGGTGCGGTGAATTGCGGGATTGCCACTTGAACCAGTATTTTTATTTTATCCGGAAACAAAATTGCTTCTTCTCGTGCCTTGTATTACGGACAAAAGCTGATTCATGATACCAGCCTAGTGGCCTGGGAATATGTATCGTAGCTTTCCGAATCAGGGTGTATTTTCTCTAGTTGTCGTATCACTGGGGAGAATGCGCGGCCTGCCGTTTTTGGACTAATTAGTTGCATGCTTCTCGCGGACCCTTGATTCCGCTGATTCCGCTCCAGTAATTCTACTGCTGCTGATCCGGGTGATAGGCCCCGGGCCAGAAGCCAGCTTGGCCGACAATCAATGTAAACCGAGCTCTACAGTCCTACACTTGAATAAAAATTCATATCCATTTAGCAAAAGCTATAAAACCAAACACTAACAATTCCTTGCAGAAATAAACAATAACAGAGGCTTACGATCTCTCGCCTCTCAATCTTCTCGCCAACTGGATATCCTTCTTTTGGATGGTCACTCTCTTGGCGTGGATGGCACACAAGTTGGTGTCCTCGAACAACGACACCAAGTACGCCTCCACAGCTTCCTGCAACGCACCAATGGCAGACGACTGGAATCTCAAGTCGGACTTGAAGTCCTGGGCGATTTCTCTCACCAATCTTTGGAAAGGCAACTTTCTGATCAAAAGCTCAGTCGACTTTTGGAATCTTCTGATTTCTCTCAACGCCACGGTACCTGGCTTATATCTGTGAGGCTTCTTGACACCACCGGAAACGGGGGCGGACTTTCTGGCGGCCTTGGAGGCCAACTGCTTTCTGGGGGCCTTACCACCGGTCGACTTTCTAGCGGTTTGCTTGGTTCTAGCCATGACGATACAGAAGGAGAAAAAGGGATGGTGCACAAAAAAATGCGACGAAAATTCGGGGGTGAGGGGTGTGCACTGGTGGCGAGCCCAGCGAACCTAGCATAAAAAACCGCATGACCCGGTGCTCGCTTTTGGGGACAAACCTACTGACCCCAGACCTAGGGAATGGGCCAATCATATCGTGGCCAAGAATGAGTCCGCGCGCTCTTCACGTGCAGTACAGAGCTGAGGCAGGACTGCACACACTGCTAGGTGGAGGGGTGTAGAGAACTGGAGTAGTGGAGTGAAAGTACCGGTCTCCGGTGTTCAATAGTGGAGGGTGCCCCAGACGATATATACGTGGAGGAAGGGTGGGGAGGACAAAAAACGGCAACCCCCCTCTGTCTCGGAAGCAGGCTCATGGAAACGAATATGTGTATTGACTCAACGTTCTATACTATGCAAGCGGTGACAAACACCGTAATAGGGATCTTACTTTCTGTACCACAACCGGGTGATTCTGGTCTTCATCATCTTCTTCTGCAACTGGAACACTCCGTACATCAATGCTTCAGCGGTAGGAGGACAGCCGGGAACGTAGATGTCCACTGGCACCACTCTGTCACAGCCTCTCACCACCGAGTACGAGTAGTGGTAGTAGCCGCCTCCATTGGCACACGAACCCATGGAAATGACCCATCTAGGGTCGGCCATCTGGTCATACACCTGTCTCAACGCAGGGGCCATCTTGTTTGTTAAGGTGCCCGCAACAATCATGATATCCGACTGACGAGGAGAAGCTCTGAAAATAATACCCAATCTATCTTGATCGTATCTGGGGGTGGACACATGCATCATCTCCACAGCACAGCAGGCCAAACCGAAGGTCACAGGCCAGAAAGAGGACTTTCTTGCCCACATGGCAATGGCGTCCAACGACGTCAAGGCGTAGTCGATGGGAGAGGAGGCGGTTTTCTGCGACATCAATGGAAAGTCGGTTTCCATTGGTCTGGGGGTCAAATCCTTGGCGGGAAGGCCAACCTGCTTGGAGGCATAGCGGAGCGCGTGCAAGGCGACCGGAGAGGTTTTGGCGCTGGCGAGCGATCTGGCGGTCAATCCGAGCATGGGAGAAGACTTGGGGTTGGTTTTTTTTTTGGTGAGTGTTTTTGGTACTGCAATCAGCATATATTGTAGCGTGGTGATTGGATATTGCGGGATGCACGGGTGTGATGGTAGATGCAGGCGTCCAACATGTGGCAGGAAGAGTGTTACGGTGCAAAGGCGTAGGCAAGGTGGAGATGAGTGGAGAGAAGGGTTTTGCAAAATCTGTTTGGAGATTGGTTCTGTAGTAACTTTGGACGCAGAGTTTGGGAGAAGTTTTGGACCAATTATGGGAGAGGTCTTCTGAGGGAAACTATCGGCGGCGGATGCATTTCCGTTTATTTGGCCGAGTAAGAGCAGATGGTTCAAGGAGTATTTGTCACAATTTCTGTGGGAAAACCTCATGAGGAGAGTAGGAGCAGTAGCTGCGAAGGTGATTGGTGCCAGAGCGCAGAACTGGCGGAAATGTAGAAAAAGGTACGCGCAGATATGTATTTACGTAAGGCAAGTATATGGGCTGGGATTCAAAGCGAAGCGGAAAGGCAGAAGGATAGAATGACGGAATGGTAGAATGGTAGAATGGGTATGCAGTTACAGAATGACAAAACAGAGGCACGACAGATACAGTAGAGTCGAAAGATTTTACGAAATTCCTCAGCTTACAACAAGCCGGGGTCCAGCGGCTATCCGAGTTAATAAATTTAACTATATGTATAAAGCCCAACAAAGCGCTAGAACGGCAAGCCGTGGAGTAACCGCACGAAGTCACGCCCAAACCCACTTACTGGATATTATCGTCCAAGTATTCTCTGATTTTGGCCATCACATCCTCTTTGACGGCTGAAGGAATAATTTCCTCCGCCTTGGGCCGAAGAAACTCGTAGAGACGCTCGAAGTTGAGCGGCTCGCCATTCTGCAGCTCCAACTCGCGGCTAGCAACCTGGGTGATGTTGTCGAACCAGCCAGACTCATACAACCCGAGCTTCAACTGCTTGGATATGATGTCGTAGTTGCCCAGCGACACCAAGTGATCCTGGATCTGGGCTTTGATTGCGCTGAGGTCGTCAGACATGGCGAAAAATAACTGGATCGGTGGACAGGGGGCACAAGTGGCAGAGAATGAATATGGTACAAAGAGCAAAATGGCCCGAGGATCAGCAGATTGGAAATGGGAAAGCACACGAAAACACTCCACTCACGGCAATGGAAGAATAGTACAAGCACCACGCACAGGATGCTCCAGTGCGGTTGAGATTGTACAGGCGCGCACCTACACCTCCACCAGGTGTAGACTGCTGCTATCGCGATCTCCATTGCAATTTTCTTCCCCCAACGAATTGCTCCATTCCACAATTTTTCGACACACTTTCCGGATCACACGTTTTGCCCCATTGCGACTTTTGACGTGCTTGCCCCCCTCACCTGCCCCCTCTCTTCCTCCGGTATCATTTTCCCCCATGCATCTGCCCTACAACGCCCGTGTCACCTCGGTGGAGGAACTTACCCAAGGCAACTGGATCCAGACGCGCAAGATCAACTACACCGACCCCAGCGGCGCGGCGCGGGTGTGGGAAATGGCAGTGCGCACCACCCGCACCGCCACCACGGGGCTCGACGCGGTTGCCATTCTCGCATGGCTTCAGGGCGCGGAAAAACAGGTGGTGTTGGTCAAGCAGTTCCGCCCGCCGTGCTCTTCAGTGGTGATAGAATTGCCCGCAGGTCTCATTGATCCCAACGAGACGGTGGAGCTGACGGCCACACGCGAGTTGGCGGAGGAGACCGGCTACCACGGGCGGGTGGTGCGGGTGCTGCCGCTGTTGTTTGCGGACCCGGGGTTGACCAACGCGAACATGGCGTTGGTGACGATGGACGTGGATATGGCGGATGAGCGCAACCAAAAGCCGGTGCCGCAGTTGGAGGACGACGAGTTCATTGAGGTGTTTGCGTTGCCGGCGCGCGGGTTGTTGGCGGGATTGGCTGCGGTGTGCGAGGCGGAGGGGTGTACGGTAGATGCGAAGTTGTACCACTTGGCGCTCGGGCTCCAGCTTGCGGAGGACCTCCAGAATTGAGTAGTGAGAAGACGTTGATTTAGTGTTGGTGTAGATTCGAGGAAGATGCAGCGAACTGGTGTGTCGCGGGTTGTAGTGGCAGTGCAATGGTGTGGGTGTGAGGATATTAGCGATTCAGCAGAGTAGATTGATCGCATGGCCAGTGAATACTAACCGTCCACCACTGATCTTTGTGATAACACACCATCGGCAACCCAACATAAATACCAGCCTATGCGATAATCTAATACAAGTAGTGGTGGCAGTATTTTTCGGCGAAGCTTCAGCAGAACCACCGACTCAAACAGATGGTACCGTAGAGAAACAGCGGTCGTACTACTTCTCCACCCGTTTGCTTTCCCTCCTAAAAACGGCCGTTTGGCATTTTTTGCCCATTTGCTGGGTCGACCTCGGATGCTCACTTCTCCACATTTCGCACTGTTCGTGCACATCTACACCTTCTAATCACATTGCAAACTTCTTCTTTGCATTTAACTCCACCTACCACCAAGCACAACGGAAAAACCCAACCAGAACTTCCGTCGAAAAGTCCATCCAATCCATCCTGATACGCCAATCACTAACTACCCGAGATATTCCCCCCATGTCCCCCATCTGTGCGCTCTGTCTCGGCGGCACCACCGATGTGCCGCCGTTTGCCGCACTCCATGATGCCCGCGACTTTGTCGCTCCATGCTCCACCTGCCTGTTCGTGGCCCACCGCAAGTGCCTCCTCGACTGGTTCAACTCCATACCCGCCAGCAAAATCACCCGCACCTACGCAGACGGCCACACCCCTGCGGACGACGCGGTCAACGTGTCGTTTCTGAGCCGCTGGTTGGGCGTGCAAGGGTTCTACGCCCGTGACGATGCGCCCCAGTTGATACCGGAAGCCATGGCGGTGCTTCTCCTGACCCCGTGCCCCCAATGCAAACAGCCGGTGGTGTTTCGCACCCGCCCTCTGCCGGCATTGGCCGCGGCGGGGTTTGCCCGCGCGGCAGTATCGGACTTGGTGCAATACACCGGTGCGCTTATGGGCGTGACTGGCGCCGCGTCGGGAATTGTCACCGTGGCGTACGTGGGACTCGCGCGGTGCGGCGTGGCGATGTTGGACGCGCTCGTGCCGCCTGCGCTTCTTGGCCCGCTTCTAGTGCGCGCGCCTGCGCCGTTTTCCCTTGCGCGGTGGGCCGCGTCGTCAGCGCCGGCGTGGGACCGGTACAAACAGCACTTGATCGTGTTGTTCCCAGTGGCATTATACCGGGCGCGACTGCGCCCGGGCATGGGCGATGCGCGGGACACGGTGGCGTCGCTCGTACTGGAGGCGTGGGTTTGCAACTATCTTCTGGCGTTGGGGAGTCACCGGTTGGCGCGCGCCATATGGGCCCACGTGCGGCAGGCGGCAGTGCACACCGTGCGCGACCCGTGGGGAGCGGCGCGCCACTTTTCCCCAACGCTGCTCGGGCGCAACATCCTGTTCTGGGACCCGCACCACATGGTGGCGGCGATGATTCCGGTGCGGTGGCTCTACGGCGCGGTGTTCCGCGTCACATTCAACCGGTGGTACTTTGATCTTACAATGGCGGCACGGCCGCGCGACATTGCCAATACCCTTTCGGAGCCGGAGATGGACACGCTTCAGGATGCGAGTGCAGCGCACGCGGAGGCACGGCAGAAGGTGGCGCACCGGTGGCGCCAGCGCGCGCGTGGGGTTGTGGCGGCAGCGGCCCTAGTGCGCGACCTCGTGCGCGACGGCCTGGTGTGGGGGTGCCTTGCGGGCCAAGCGCAGCTCCAGTACTACAAGTTGCGTGCGTGCGTGCGCCATGACTACTCGGGCGGGTTTTTCGTGCGGCTGGCGGTGGTGACGGCGGTGACCACGCTCGTGTGGCCATTTGTGGCGGCGGACGTGGGGCGTTTGGTGTACCGGCTTATTTTGGCCCGGCTGGTGCGCGACGTGCCAAGGGACAAGCTCGTGCTCCTCCTGAACTTGGCGGGGATGGTGGTAGTGGCGGTGGCAAACGATGTGGTGGGGTGCTACTTGAGCGCGCAGAAAGCGCACCAGATCTCCGACATGGCAGTGGTGTACCCTAAGCCCAAGGGCCAGGATAAGTCCAGCCCACCTCCAACTACCCCATCATCAACCACTCTAGTGTCGCTGTTACCAGGAGCCTACCGCGAGGGCGTGACCACATGGGGGAGGGACTAATGAAAAAGCCGCTGATTGAAATCAACAAACGATCCTAATGCTACACAAATGACATGACGCCATATAGTTATTAATGTATATAATACATCCGCATCCTGCGGTCACCCAGTTTTCGTAGTGTACCACTACTCGTCGTCATAGTTCTCGTCTTCCTCCACCTTTCGCATTGGAGGCTCGACGGGTTCGATCTTCTTCTCCTCCTCCTCGTCGTCGTCATCCTTGGTGTCGCCGTTAGTAGAGAAGTTGAATGTCTCTGGTTTCTTTGGTTCCGCGACCGGTGCAGCTGGCAAAGCAGCTGGGACGGGCGCCGGTGCTGGTGCGGGCGTTGGCACCACATCCACCGGGGCAGGCGCTATTGTTGCAGCAGGAGCTGGAAACTCAGCAACCTGTGGAGCGGCAACCACAGTTGTAGCTACTGGAGCTGGAGCTTGAGCTACCACTGGAGCCTGGACTGTCTGTGGAGCCGGTGCTGGGGCTGAAACAACCTCAGCTTGTGGCGCAACTGCAGGTCCGGCAACGGGAGCCACAGGTGCCGGAAGCACAGATACCAGTACTGGAGCTGGAGCTTGAGAGACAGGCGCGTGGCCGTTTTCACGTGCTGGGTTTTCCAACAGTGGCTTCTTCAAACTCTTGTCGTCCGCTTTGTCTTCAAGATCGTGTTTGCCATTGGACAATGTTGGAGTAGGCGATGCCGTAGCCGTCTTTGCATCGTTTCCCAGTGCGGCAACCTCAGCTTTAAGCGCCACCAGCGGAGCCTGTGATTGAGGTACAGGGAGGGACAGGGCTCCCGGAGCAGGAAGTTCGCGCGATGCCTGGGGCGCGCTGGGGGCAAATCCCGGGTGGCTGTTCGCCACAGGTACGGCTCCCACCGGGTTGGCAACGGGGTTGGCAGGTGCAGGCGGCTGGTGGACCGGCTGCTGGAAAGCGTTAGGGTGCTTTTGAATCTGTGGGGGCATGCCGTGATGGAGTTGCTGTGGGCTTGGCGGAGGAGGTTGTTGCAGCTGCTGGGGAAGTGCTTGGGTGCTCTCCAAAACCATACCCTGGGGCAAACGTGGTTGCTGGCTCACAGGAGGCGGCTGGGGAGGGTGAGTGTTACCCTCCTGCTGGTACTTGATGAGCTGGTCCAAACGGGCCTTGATGTGAGGATTGCCCGGGTCCAAGCGCTCAGCCTGGGAGTAGGCATCCAACGCGTCGGAGATTTGGTTGTTGCAGGTTTCGTACAACGTGCCCAAGTCATACCATACCTCGGAAATGTAAGGATTCAAGCGGATGGCACGGGTGTAAGCGTCTAGCGCGTCACGGTACTGAGAGATTTGGTAGTAGAGCACACCGATGGAGCACCAGAAGGTAGGGTTACGGGAGTCGCGGTTGACCGCCTGCTGGAATGCCTCGTACGCGGCATTGAAGTCGCCGCGGATCATGTGCACGCGGCCCAAGTAGTACCACGAGTGAGCGTCGGACGAGTCAATCTCAATCGACTGGGAGAGGTACTTCAACGCAATGTCCAAGTCCTGTTGGAATGGCAGCAGGCCATTCTGACCCGGCTGCGGGGGCGCGGGCTCTGCTTGCGAGTACAAGCACCCCAACTGCTGCAACACCTTGGCGTGGTTCGGGTTCACCTCCAACACTTTCTCGTACGCCTCTTTGGCGCCGTTCCAGTTCTTCTGCTGCTCAAGCACCGAGCCGATCTGAAACCACACGTCAGGCTGAGTCAAAGGGTGCGGTGGGTTGGTCAAGATGTACTGAAAACACTCCAACGCGGACGCTAGCTTGCCCTGGTGCTTGTAGATTATGCCGAGGCGGAAGTGGATCTCGTTGGACTTGTCAAAGTTGGGGTCCAAGTCCAACACCCGCACGAACGCCTCCTCGGCGTACTCCAACAGGCCGTAGCGGTCGTACAAAATGCCGATGCCGTGCCACAACTTGGGCACGTTGGGGTTGTCCAAGTAGTAGAGTGCGCGCTGGTACGCGGCGTATGCGCGCTGCAAGTCGTCCATCATCAAGTAGCAGTGGCCCAAGAGGCCCCAGGTATCACCGTTTTCGGGGTTGAAGTTGAGCGCCTGCTTGTAGAGCTCGGCCGCCTTCAAGAAGTGGTCGCGCGACCGGTAGATGTTGGCCAACCGCGTCAACGCCTCGGGGTTGTTAGGGCTGTGGCGCAACGCGGCGTCGTACAGCAGAATCGCCTTTTCTAAGTCGCCGAGTGACTCGGCCAAAGACCCGATAGCCAACCACGTGGCGCTGGTGGTTTCGAACAACACCAGAGGCCGTTCGCCCGCCTGCGCCATGGCCTGCGCCTGAGCCTGCGCTTGAGCCTGAGCCTGCGCTTGAGCCTGCGCTTGAGCCTGAGCTTGCGCCTGGGCCTGAGCCTGGGCCTGGGCTTGTGCCTGGGCCTGGGCTTGTGCTTGTGGGTGGGGCATGATGTGCATTTGCTGTTGGATAGGGAGGGCGGGCTGATTAAGCGCCGTTTGTTTCATTGCCATTTGCACGGGCAATGACATGGCAGAAGGTGGAAACTCCAGGTAGAGGGAGGGAGGGAATACGGAAACGATTCGCACGGGGAAGCGGAGGGGCCGAGTAGTGTGGCCGGTGCCGGTGGTGAAGAAAAAAAGAGGTGCGAGAAAAAGTGTGCGTTACACCTGTGGAGACGGCGCAACGAGGAAAAACCGACGTGCCGAAATTATTTACATTGTAGGCGGAATGCACCTGCGCCCAAGCCCGCGAAATACGACGGGCCATCTGCCCAAAGCTA
>JAJMCU010000084.1:0-45137 GCA_030573135.1 Clavispora asparagi
TGTGAGCCACGATGAAAATCTAAAAGATTGGATTTTCCCATCAAAACACGACATACGCATGGACTACGGCCACGTGCTCACATTTGACTCGTCTGTGCTCGAGGTCTTCTCAGCTCGAGGTCCATCATGAGTTTGACCTCTTCGCTACGCCAACAAAACTAACCATGCCTAATCAAATATGGCCCTCTCTATCATGCCCAGGCGAAGGCCCACGGTCATACTTATCAGTAACCAATACTACAACAATAAAAGTATAGATTGGCGATTCGAAAATCTGGGGAGTCTAAATCAGATGTGGGGAGCATTCCAAATAAGGTATCTGGAAACGAAGACCCCGAACCGAAAATCTCACGAACAACAAGAAAAAGCTCCCAAATCTGCGATCTTCGCCAGACAGTAGCCACGATCCATCTATGGAGTAGCTGCTAACAGTGCATTTGAATTTATATTGCAGTTGCAGCAGATTCGGTACCGCATTCTTATTTTTCAGTTATCCCAAGGCACTAATTCCGTCCCCGCTCTTCTTATCTCTAGATGGAGATAAAGCGAAGCAAAAATAAAATAACCGTAAAAAAGAAATCCGCGGTGTCACTCATAAGTCGGTTCTTCCGTTCACTCGTATTCAGTGGATAATCTCCCGAATGACTCTATTCAAAACGCATATTGGTGTGGCCTGGCGTATACGCACAATTTACCCGATCAGCTCAATATTCCAAGCCCGCTGATTATTACTGACTGCGCTCCCGATTGCAATTTCCACCTTCTCCCGAGTCAGCTCGTCCTGTACATAGACAGAGAAAAATGGCTTTTTCGGTCGGGTCACAACGGGTTTTTCCGTTGCACAAGTCAGCGAATATGTGACTCAGCTACACTAGGCCACAGCCACACGCTTAAAACGCGGTATAGATACCATAGTCTTCTCCATCAAATACAGACGAATCAGAGTCCGATATCGTTGACCGAACGGCTCCTACCACTTTTCTTTTTCGAGATAAGGAGGCAGTCAAGGACATGTAGGTGCGAATAGGCGGCTGCATGACCCGCGGCTTCGCCGCGCGGTGCGAAAATTGATGAGGCGATATTGATTCGCGTAACCAATGATAGAAGCGGAAACTGGAAACCCGATCTATATACAGGTAAATTAATTGGCGTTTCACCGGATTTCTGCATGTTGCATTTAAATGCATCTGCACCAGATGCAGAAATAGTGGTCGGAAGACGAGCCGCTTATCTTTCAATGTAGGAGAGAAAAAAATTGCGCGGTATAAGTTGAATGTGATGCGCCAGGTTTTCGCCTTGTGTTCATTTTGCTCTCTTTTTCATCACAATGTCTGATCAGGAAAAAATCATCGCCGTTGGCGAGACAAAAAAGAGAACCTCTGCTGACTCGTTCGAAAAATCCTTGGAAGATTCCGGAAATGCTGAAACCTCGGTTGTGGGTTTGAGTTTCTTCGACAAGATCGCCAGCAAGATGAATGCTGAGACCAAGGGTATTGAAATCGTTACCGACGAGGAGAAGACCGATGCTTCCGTCACTAACGCTGCTACTATGTGGTTGTCTGCTAACATGGTCATTGCATCCTTTTCTCTTGGTGCATTGGGTGTGACGGTTTACGATTTGTCCATGTTCCAATGTATCATGACCATTATCTTCTTCTCCCTTTTGGGTGCTATTCCTGTCGCCTTCTTCTCCATTTTCGGTGTGAAGTTGGGTCTTAGACAAATCATCTTGTCCAAGTACCTTATGGGTGACTTCGGTATGAGAATTTTCGCTGTTATTAACATGGTTGCATGTATCGGTTGGGGTGCGGTCAACATCATGGCTTCTGCCCAGTTGTTGCACATCATCAATGGTGGTAAATGTCCTCCATGGGCCGGATGTTTGATCTTGGTGCTCAGTACCATTTTGGTTACTTTCTTCGGTTACAACATCATCCACGCTTACGAGAAGTGGTGCTGGATTCCTAACTTGGTTGCGTTCATTGCGATCATTGCTCGTATGGCTATGTCCAAGAACTTCACTTGGGGCACTACTCTGGGTGGTGTTACTACTGCTGGTGATGTTTTGTCTTTCGGTGGTACTATTTTCGGTTTTGCCGCCGGTTGGACCACTTACGCTTCTGACTACACTGTGTACCAACCAAGAAACGCTAACAGTATTCGTGTTTTCTTTGGTATTTTGGCCGGTTTGATGTTCCCATTGATCTTCACTTTGATCTTGGGTGCTGCTTGTGCCACTGGTACTTTGACCAACGCTAGATGGGCTGAATTGTACGACTCCGAGTCTATCGGTGGTTTGGTTTACGCTATTCTTGTGGAGGACTCCTTGCACGGTTTTGGTGAGTTCTTGTGTGTCGTGCTTGCCATGTCCACTGTCGCCAACAACATTCCAAACATGTACTCTATTGGTTTGTCTGGCCAAGCCGCTTGGTCTCAATTGGCCAAGATTCCAAGAATCTTCTGGACCATTGTCGGTAACTTCGTGACCTTGGCCATCTGTATCCCAGCTTACTACAAGTTCGCTGACGTCATGGACAACTTCATGAACTTGATTGGTTACTACTTGTCCATTTACATTACCTTGGGCTGCTCTGAGCACTTCATCTGGAACAAGGGAAGTTTTGCCGCTTACGACTACGAGAACTTCCACCTCAAGACCTCCTACCCTGTTGGTTACGCTGGTGTTTTCGGTTTCTGCTGTGGTGCCGCTGGTGTTGTTCTTGGTATGGACCAAGTTTGGTACGCTGGTGTGATTGCCAGAAAGATTGGTGAATTCGGTGGTGACATCGGTTTCGAGCTTGCTTGCGGTTTCTCCTTCATTGGTTTTAACTCCGTGAGATACTTCGAGAAGAAGTATGTTGGCCGTTAATCGGTGTATCTGGGTGTAATTAATAATGTACTAATAGTGAAATTTTTTGATTGTAGGATTGTTGGTTTGGACGGTGGGGTCTATAGACGTGATGGTACCCGAATGGTGGTCTCTTTGGACTGCAGAGTGCATAATGTATGTGTAAGTACATGTGTATGTGCTGCGTTTGATCCAACTCATCCTTTACTACAGACATTCGAGAGTTGAGCCCAACTCTCCGCAAAATGTACATTCCCCTTGTTATTTCTGCCTACTTCGCGGTTGCATCTGGTATTGTCATAGTCACTAAGTTATGTGCTCCTCTCAATCAACTCATCGCATATGGAAAGGTAGCCCAAACTTCACAAACACCGACCGAAGGGTTTTCTCGCCTAGTGCAGCTAGTGTCACGAGTGACGGTTCCTAAAAAGTACTTCACTCACTTCTATCTATTGTTCATGTCGCTTCAGTGGTTGCAGCTTCCCTATGTTTCCCTCAATGTTCTCGTTACACAACCCGGAATAGTTTGGTTGTTGTTAACAATACAAGCGACACGAAGAGCAGCCGAAAGCATTGCACTAACCCAATGGGGTCTGACATCTCGCATGCACGTGTCACATTATGCCGTGGGCCTTCTCTTCTACATCTGTGTAGCGGCAAATTGTTATTGCGGACTTCGAGAGCCCAATGAGTCGATCTTCGGAATGCGGCATGTGGCTGCTATATTGGTGTTTGTGGGTTTCTCTGTAGACCAGTTTGACAACCACAGACACCTTGCAGGACTTGTGAAGTATTCCACCCCCACCTTCCGCATGTTCCTGCTCGTTGCATGTGCGCATTACAGCGACGAGATTGCAATCTACTTTGCAGTTACAGTTGCAGCATGGACGTCACCTTTACTGCAAGTCAGTGGGGCGTTTTTTGCAGCATGGGTGTTTGTGGCAGTCAATCTTAGTGTGAGCGGATTGGAGTCGCTCCGGTATTACCGCGCAAAGTTTGACGACTACAGCGTTACGTATGCGGTTGTTCCATTTCTTATATAGGCGAAGAAATTGTGCTGTAAAACTGAGCTGAGTCATGTATCACCAGACCGGAAACGGTCTTCTTCAGAGGCCACAGCGCAAACCCTCCTGCAACGTCCTGGTGCCGCTGGCCGCGGCATGCACGCGCGCGACTGTGGTGCACCGATCAGGTACGAGGCGAATCACTGTTGACTTGAGCTCTTTGATCCGCCCATGCCTCCAAAACAAGATTGTCCGGTCTATATTGACCTACGGCCTAGTGGGATCAGTATTGTTCGTGGAAGCCCCGGAGTAGCGCACTCTATAGTATGTTTTTTTTTTTTGTCTAACATCATAATACGACAAATACTGACAACAGCCTCGAATCGAAACCACAATCGAGATCCGGTCGTCCACTGGCTTGCCTTTCCGATGTAGATCGGTTAGTATTGCAATTAAAACGCATCAGCGTGTATCAATACCATCAAAGCTCGGAAAATCGTCAATTTTCAAAGATTTCAAACTTACCCCAGAACACATTGTCTACATGCCTCCGGTGGGCCAATTTGATCAGGAGATGTTGGGGTTGGACATCCCCTTGATAGTGCCAATACCTCGAGATGTAGTACCCAGCTTCTATTCTCCAACTTGGGATGCTTCATGTGTGCACCAACTTGTGGTCAAAATCTCAGGAGGTGCATCAGCAGCAGCTGAATTACTGTTTGCCACGGCATTTGACATTCCTATCCAATCGTTCGATGCGCTACCCCTATATCGACAGTTTTCCGATCCTATCCGTGAAACTTACACCTCCTCCGATAAACACACCGTGGTGCATTCCACTGTTCCTCTGACTTGCATTGGGCCACAAGACCAATTTTCGATCGTGCTACATGTCTGTGCCAACCCAATGCTCAATAAACATATCAAGTCGTTTGGAATCAAACACATTTCAGTGAAGCTAAATGAAGTTCTTGAATGCTTCGATGGTGGCCTTCCTACGCATAAAGAAACAGAACTAGCGTCATATTTCAAAGAGTTCAGACTGGAACTCACGACTGAAGGTCTTACTGAGAAAATATCGCTTGTCTTACCGTACAAGAATGACTGGCTTGCTCTTTACAATAGTTCGTACACTTTTTCTGAAGCTCCTGTCACTACTCCTACGGCGTCCTTTATCCGATTTAAAACATACCCAACGCCTATTGTTGGAATACCAATGACAAACATGCAAAGCTTTTCCGTGGTAGGAAAGTTGTTTTCACTTCGTCACGAGGTCGTGGTAAAGGTGAAGGTTTCTCGAGGCAGAAACATCGAGTTTGCAGTTCCGATTATCGTTTCCCCCTTCAATGTTGCCAGCTGTGGGTACCTTCTTCTGCTAATCAGAGAAGAATGTCATTTGGCTCGTGAAATATTTGGGAAAGATACTGTCAATGAGTTGGCATACGAGGTCAACCAAGATACTGCGCAAGGAATCTTGCATTCGTTCTGCCGGCCTCCATCTGTTATTGGGTACACCCGAACGGGCTTACAGGAATTAGGTTATAACCCTGATGATATTAGTCGGTCGGGGTGTTCCGCCCTGATATATATAGATTAATGATTTATGAAGGTTCAAGGTTAAACTTTGGAGAAGCGGTAGAGTGCTTGACGAGCGTAGTCCGAGACATAATAGCCTTGGGATTGAGACAGTAGCAATCACGTCTAGTAGAGCAAAGTGTGGATATTTTGGTTTCTAAGGAGCGATACCAGGATCTTTCATGCCCTGGTGTGGAATTACTGATCCATGACGTTATCCGTAGCAATGTCTCCAAACACTCTGCCGAGACACCTCGATATCCCTGTCGCTAGGTTTATGACTGACTGCAAATACCGCGAAGCGCAAATACCCATGCGCGCCATAAAATGGTACATGCGTCTGCATGCTCAACTTCACGACCTCATGTCTACTCCTCCAGCATACGCCCCCACATCGGCGTCATCATACACACCCGCCGGGAGTGGAACAAACTTCCACCAAGAAATCTCCCGATCATCCATAATCACCACCGCCATACACAAAGCGGTATACGAGGCGGTATGTGAGATATATTCGATTGCAACAGCATTAGAGGTGATAGAGAACTCCTTTCTTAAGGACTACATCACCGATAAGGAAAAGTATACCGGGACAGTTATGCGGCTCATCAACCAGTACCACACCCTTATTCAAACATTTGGTAAGAGTCCTTCTCACCGCAGTGTACTTCTTGAGATTTTACCAGGTGTGGATTCGGAGTGCTCAAATCTCATGAGCGTACTTCAAGAAAAGCTTCGGGTGCACGTTCCATTGGCAGCAGATAGACTCATTTCCGGGATTCCTGCCACAATTGAGCATTTACATACAGTGGTGGATAGTTCCAGCCATCCAACACTGCAAACGACAAATACCGCTTCAGCTGCCAGTGCCCGTTTAGTGGCAGAAGCAACTGGCAACTTCATCACGCTAATGGATGCTCTCAAGTTGAACTACAACACCAAGGAGCAACTCCACCCACTTTTGAGTAATTTAGTCATCTCGTTGAATGACTTGGTTACGCGGGAAAACGATTCCAGCACTCCAATTGATTTTGTAGGAAAGTCGAAGTTGGTGGGGTGGTTGATCAAACTTAATAACTTGGGCGAAAATGAGCTTTCCGCAGACGATTGTGAGTTTTTTTTGGCGGATTTGGACGGCGCTTATAAAGGTTTCTATGACTCGCTTGAATAGACTTTGCTGGAAGCATCCACATCTGGCAATGTGGAGGAGATCCATAATACATTTACTTTTGATGAGTTGACCGTAATGGAACGTAAGAGAGAAGAATGGAGCAGAGAACGAGCTAGAGAAGGAAGTAGAGCATGATCCAGGAAAGCCGATACCATATTGTTGGTTATGTCACCCCAATCGTGGTCCACGCTCCTCACGCACATCGCCCCAATCACTCCTCAATATGTGATTATGTCCTACTCAAAATCCACATGATATTCGCCAAACGGGCTATAAAGAGGCAACGCCTTCTATCTAAACAATCGACTCGATCTGCTCCGCATAGCTCAACAAGTTGCGCACCGCCAGCGAGTTGTCCAAAGCTCCCGCTTCGTTGGTGTTGACATGGGAAAAGTAAATGACGCCGTTCTTAAACACCCAGTTCTCCACATCCATCTGCTGTTTCAACATCTCCTCAAACGCCAAGTCCAGGTGCTCCTGGCCATAGTGCATCAACGTCTTGCAGTTGCTGATGGGAATGGAAGTATTGGTCTTTTCAATCGACTTGGCGATTTCGTGACGCAATGTGTTGACCAAAGTGGAGCGGAAGTGCTCGAATTCGGAGCACGGAAGCGTAGAGTCGTCTTGCAACAGCTTCCAGATCTTAAGGTAGTTGCCTTCCATCATGTTGCGCTCCAAATCGATTGGAAACGACAAGTACGCATCCTTCTCCACATTCACGTAGGGCGAGTTGCAGATGGACTCCAACTCAAGGTGGAATTTGGAGAGGTGTCCCTGTGATAGTAAATAGAGCAAGTAGAGCGCTGTGACTTTGGTGGATTCGGTGGTGGTTTCCTTTTGGCCGTGCAATCTACCCGAGGCATAGAATGGCTTCAACGACGCAATGGTGTTTTCGAACGCAATGTAGCTGTGGTCCAAAAGCGCGGAGAGGGCGCCGATTTCCAAAATCCGCTCGGCGTTTTTCAAGTCGCTCACTTGGTCTTCAGTTTGGGTGTTGGAAGGCAACGGAACGAGCAAGTTGTGCTGGATCAATTCCAATTTCAATGGAGGAAGCAAGTTTTGGCAGGCGGCGTATTGGCCCTTTTCGAACAAGCCGTACAATTCGGCTGCTAGTTTAGGGAGAGCCATTGGGGGTGGTTTAGAATGTATAGTATGGAGAGAAATGCGTGGAGTTGATCCTCGCCACTGGCGTGCGTAACTCAAAACACTACCGAGTGCGCACGGCGTTTGCGTGTGCCCTGAGGAGACCGGATTGCAAATGAAACCCCCAAAATAATCAAAACGAAGTTGCAACGAGAACACGCAAAGAAAACATTGAGGATGGGTCGAACCGGCGCAAACGAAAATACCCTGGGATTGCAGGTCTCCAACATCCATGGTGACCCAAATGACACTGCCGAAACCAACCAATCTATCGCACGTTACCGGTTGTTGTTTTTTACCGTGTTCAAAACTGGTGCCAGCCGCACTCCACACAACACAAATCCACCCACACGTATCGGCGACTGCGGAACTGCGTCGCTATCTCCGCCCTGCCACCCCGGCATTAGTACCGCATTAGGCCAGTCCCACCACCAGATTACGGGTTTGGGTACGCAACCCCTCCGCTATCCGGACTTGAGTCACCACCGATCGCACCCTCGGAACACATCGCGGGTGCACCCGCGCCTGCACGCATATCCGACATGCCGCCGCCATAACCGCGCACTTGACCCCGGATCCCGCCAATGACTCTTTTTTCCTCACCAATTCCGAGGGCGGCGAATTTTTCGCCCGCTCCCATAAAAGCGAACCGGTTTTCTTTCTTCCTCCTCCAGCATTATGTGTGGTATTTTCGCTTCGTTTAGACAGCCCGATATCGAACTGTTCAAGCCTAAGGCTTTGCAATATTCCAAAAGAATCAGACACAGAGGTCCAGATTGGACTGGTAACGTCGTGGTCAACAACACCATCTTGGTCCACGAGAGATTGGCCATTGTCGGTTTGGACTCCGGTGCCCAACCTATCATCTCCCCCGATGAGAGATACTCCTTGACCGTCAACGGTGAGATCTACAACCACATCCAGTTGAGAGCCGAGTTTGACCAATACAAGTACAAGTCATTGTCTGACTGTGAGCCCATCATTCCGTTGGTGGAAAAATACGGTATCGACGCCCCCAAGCACTTGGACGGTATGTTCGCCTTTGCCATGTACGACAAGAAGGAGGACCGCATTATTGCCGCCAGAGACCCTATCGGTGTCGTGACCTTGTACATGGGTAAGTCTTCCAAGAACCCAGAAACCCGTTACTTTGCGTCCGAGTTGAAGTGTCTTATCGACGAGTGTGACGACATCTTTGCGTTCCCACCCGGCCACGTGTACGACTCCAACACCGACGAAATCACCCGCTACTTCACCCCTACGTGGTGGGACGGCAGCAAGGTGCCAACCACCCCTGTGGACCTCAAGGTCGTGAGAGAGTCTTTGGAGATGGCAGTGAGAAAGAGATTGATGGCCGAGGTGCCATACGGTGTGTTGTTGTCAGGTGGTTTGGACTCGTCGCTTATTGCGGCCATCGCGTCCAGAGAAACGAAAAAGGCTGCTGCTGCCCATGCCAACGAGCCCATCGACGCCAACAAGGAGTTGTCCGGTGTGGATGCGTCCGGCTCGTTGCACTCGGCCGGTTTCGAGAGATTGCACTCGTTCGCCATCGGCTTGCCCGGTGCGCCCGACTTGGTTGCTGCTGAGAAGGTGGCCCACTTCATTGGCACTGTCCACCACTCGCACACCTTCACTTTGGAGGAAGGTTTGGATGCGTTGAACGACGTCATCTACACGTTGGAAACCTACGACGTGACCACCATCCGTGCTTCCACCCCCATGTACCTTTTGTCCAGAAAGATCAAGGCTGGAGGTGTCAAGATGGTGTTGTCCGGTGAAGGTTCGGACGAGATCTTTGGTGGCTACTTGTACTTTGCCAACGCGCCACTGGCGGAGGAGTTCCACCTGGAGTGTGTCCAGCGTGTCAAGAACTTGCACTACGCCGATTGCTTGAGAGCCAACAAGTCCACCATGGCTTGGGGTTTGGAGGCCCGTGTTCCATTCTTGGACAAGCAGTTCCTCGAGGTGTGCATGAACATCGACCCGGCCGACAAGTTGATCAAGCCTGCCGAGGGCAAGATCGAGAAGTACATCTTGAGAAAGGCGTTCGACACCTCTGACGACCCAACCGCCGAGCCATACTTGCCCCAAGAGATCTTGTGGAGACAAAAGGAGCAATTCTCCGACGGTGTGGGTTACTCGTGGATCGATGGCTTGAAGGATGCGGCTGAAGCCGCTGTTTCGGACGAGGAGTTGGCCAACCCTAAGGCGGAGTGGGGTGACGACATCCCAACCACCAAGGAGGCGTACTGGTACAGATGCAAGTTCGACGAGATGTTCCAAGGCTCTAAGGCTGCGGCTTCTACTGTCATGAGATGGATTCCCAAGGCCGAGTGGGGTTGTCATGCTGACCCATCGGGCAGATACGCCACCACTCACGAGAGCAAGGTGGACGCATAAACGGATAGACATTACATAGTGAATTGAGAATAAGTTATCGGCCATCGTATTGGGTCCATCTCATGCCCTCCGTATGATGAATGTAATCCTACAATCTATGGAATGCATATCATCCATAGAGTCCTACATTCTATAGAATCCTCATACTTCATATATATCGTTCATCCTAACCCACACATTCATGCAATACATATCATGCAAGCAAAAAATCACTCATGACTAGTCTACGGCTCGATCGCTTCCGTTCGTCAATTAAATCCTAAAACCCGTTTTCGCTCATCCACTGCTTCACTGCAGCATGGTCCCGCGTGTACCAAGCGCCATTGATCTCAATCTGATCGAGAACTTGTGACAAGGCTCTTTCAAATCCGTGGGTATCCTTACCGGCAAAGTGCGCCTCCACCTCTTGCTTCATCTCCTCTGACTGGAAGTTCTTCAAGGTCACCTTGATAAAACGGTCCAACACCACCATGTTGGTGGACATCAACTGGTGCAACCGGGCGTAGTTGGCCTTGAAAAACTGCCAGAAGTGATCACGAACTGCAACGTTCTTCGACAAAGACACACCCAAGAAGTGAGCATCCATAACAGGCACAACCGACTCGTCGGTCAAGTAGTTCACCAAACGAGCAGCAAGCACAGGCTCCTGAATATGGCCCAACGCTCCCAACACGATTTCACGCGAATCCAACGACGTAGGGTGGGTCACTTCAGACAAAATGGCCTCAAAGTCTGCTTCCGACACCGCGGGTGCTGAAACAACATTACTAAACACAAACAGACGCAATGCTGGATCCATTTGCTTGGTCTTCTTCCACGTAGCAAACAATTCAGCCGCATACGCATCTACCTCGGGAATTCCCGCCGTAGCAGCAACACGGAGAATGTGGGCCCGCAACTTGCGCTTCAAGAAGTCCAAGGCATCCACCTTCTCCGTCACCATACGCACTGCCAATTCCTGGTACACGTGTTTGGTAAAAGACGCCACCATTGCCGATAACTCAGCGTCAATTCCACTGAAGGTGGTTTGAAAATGTTCGAGTTTAGTGCTCAACTCAAGCCACACCACATACGAGTCGCCAAGGTGGTGGTTGTCCACCACCAGGCGCACCAAGTCCAAAAATGTAGTGGTGGAGGTCTGTTCGTCACCGGAAACAGCAATCGCCGCCACATCTGCCACCACTCCCACCTTATCCTTGATGGAAAGAGTTCCAAAGTACGGAAGAATGTTGGCGTTCAAAATGGACGGGGCGTAGTTGACCCGGAATGCACCCGCGGTGTCACCGTTAAGCTTGAAGAACCCATTTGGGACGCCACAAACATCGACTTCCCGTATGTGCAACTCCCGTGGCACCGCATGGGTGCCCTGGGCGTCCAAAGGGACCCACCACACGGTTTCGTCTTCGTGGGGAAGAACACCGCCGCCGTTCAAAAACCGCAGCTGGCGCACCACCATGTCGGAGCCTTCTTGCACCACCGAAAGCACCGGGAACCCGATGCGCGAGATCCACTCCTCCATCATGACGGCCACAGGCCGGCCGGAAACCTCGCCAATGGCATTCCAGAGATCCGCCGAGGTGGCATTGCCAAACTGGTGAGTGTTCAAGTAACGGGCCACACCGCGGAGGAAAACGTCTTGCGACAAGTGGTGCGAGAGCATGCGAATGGTCGATGCGCCCTTGAGGTACGAAATGGCGTCGAAGAGCTGGTCAATGTCCAACGCATCCACCACCGGCACCTTGATAGGGTGGGAGTTGCGCAATCCGTCCAACTGGAGAGCAGTCTGCAACGAAGTGGAGACAAAGCCGGAGAAGATGTCCCATTCAGGGAAAAGGTGGTCCACCGCAGCGTATCCCACCCATGTGGCAAAGCCCTCGTTGAGCCACAACTCGTCCCACCACTGCATCGTCACCAAGTTTCCGAACCACTGGTGAGCAAGTTCGTGGGCCACCACATACGCCACATTCTGCTTGTACGAAGGGTCCAGGGTTTCCTCCGAGTACAAAAGAGCAGTGCTGCGGTAGGTGATAAGACCCCAGTTCTCCATGGCGTTGTGGGAGAACGCGTGGACCGCAAGAAGGTCCAACTTGGGCAATGGGTACTGGAGTTGGAAAATGCGAGAGAAGTAGTCGATAATGCGAGGAGCCACGTCGAGCGCAAGCTGGGCGTCTTTGGTATAGCCAGGGGTGGTGTAGATTCTCACCGGCAACCGTTTTCCGTCAGCGTAGATGTCCTGGGTGAAGCTTTCTACATACTCAAACTCACCCACGGCCCAGGCCAAGAGGTATGTGGACATTTTCGGAGTGCGTTCAAAAGTGACGGTCTTTAAATCACCATTCTGTTCGGTGCTCTCCTCGGGCATGTTACCCAAAACCGTCAAGGCAGCATCCACGGTGATGTGAACAGCAAAAGTAGCTTTCAACGCGGGTTCGTCCATGCACGGGAACGTTCTGCGGGCATCCGTGGCCTCAAACTGGGTCGAGAGCATGTGCTTGGTCTCACCGCCTTCCACATACTCGGAGCGGTAGAACCCGGCCATGTTGGTCTGGATCCGGCCCTCAAACGCCACTTTCACCTGAACCGTCTCGCCTGCCACAAGTTTGCGGCCAAAATCAATGAAAAACGACTCGGCCTTTTTGTTGTAGCCACCGACCTTCGCCTCCACCTCCTCGCAGCCTACGGCGGCGGATACGGCGCCAATGGTCAAGTCTCTTTGGTGTAAATGCAACTGGGTTGTGTTTCGGTGCACGTTGAGGTCAAGCACCACATTTCCGAGGTACGTGTCACGGGAAATGTTGTGAATCGCCACGTCATAGTGGAGTGGCTGTAAATTCGTCGGCAATGCCTGGTAGTACGGTTCGGCCATGGAAAAATAGTGGTGGTTGGAGCCACACGGATCTGAGGCCCTTATGTACCCATCCGTGGTGCACGGGTGTTTGCTGATGCCGTTGGGGTGCTGCAGCGTTTGCATCAATGCCGTACGGATGGTGTGTGGCCGTTTTGGCCGTATTGAGGATCGTTAATGGGGTATATTTCCTTCAGCTGTTTGCATCGGTGGAGTTGACGAGCAGGTATCGTTGGTGCCATTTCGGACTTTCGCCCATGTCTTTTAATAGATGTGGTGTCGCATCATCTTCGGCTATTGGCGGCGACATAGCAGCCGTGCATCACTTTGCCGTGTTACACGGGAACAGCGTCGTTACCAGAATCCGAGTCATCTGCAGTGATTCCGGGTGCCGGTAATTCAAGATCTTGCTTCTGGGGATTTGCAGCTGTTGTGTCCTCGCCCTGGTTGCGCTGGGTTGCTGGGTTGACCTCACTATCGAAAATTACAACATTATCCTTATCCGGATGTAACTTCTTCCGTTTCTTCCAATTGCAGTTTCGCCTAGAACCGTTCCTTTGCACCGTTTATATATTTTCTTGCCCGAAGCATAGCTGCATTGTCCTCTGTAATTTCAGTTGCTGGGTACGGCAATCGGCGGTGAGAACACAACAGTGCAATATACGCAGCTCTTTCCAAATGCCCCATGTTCAAACTGACTTCATGGCGGGCCTCGTAGAACCGGTTAAACTTTCTTAATTTTGCTATAGTTTCCTCAATATCAACCGCGGGGCATCTACCTGGTCGAATATTGTTTGAATTTCATAGTCATTGTGGTCATCTTCAGTCTGGGCCAACTGGCACACAATCTGCTAACCCAGATCCCCGATACGATCCTTGACCAAGGTCCAGCTTTTAGTTTCCTTGAACACCGATTGTATACCATCCATGAAAATGATTGGCGAATGTTCAAGGCATTTGCAATGTTCGATATCACGTAGTGCAGTCGAAACCGTTCATAAGTCCTTTGATACCCTCCGCATTTCCGCTGTTGATTAATGGTAGAGTCTGATGTCGTTACCAGGTCTAATGTGTGAGCTGTTTCTCGGACAATATCATTCAGGTCCAGCGAGGATTCTCCCACTAACATCGAATTCGGCCCTTTCGTCCGTGAAAGTGCCGTGATCAATTCTTCAGTCTATCTGTCTCTATCGCCCAAACTGTGACCCACAACGCCAATTTTTTGGGATTCAAAGTCCTTCAAAAACCGCCAAATATAGTCATAACCGGTGAAGTTTAACTTGCATTCCGCATTGGTGCTTTTTTCTTGAGAGCGTCAAATTGGGAACTAATTGGGACTTCGTCACCAATTACAGAAGCAAGTCTAAAGTTGTGATTTTATGCCCGCTCTTTCTCACTATGTCTAACAGCCACAGAAATAGCAGGTTCCAAATCACGCTTCTTTCATCTTCATTAGCCGTAGTCGGCTTGTTGTTTTCAATGGCCGATTCCGACGAATTTAATTTCATCATCTGAAATCTACTTTCCCATTTCCTCATACAAAATCTCATCTCACAATACCTCATAGTCCTCAAGTTTGAAGGTGTCGTTCAAGTGATCCAATTTGATCTGTTTTCACAACTTTGCGTATCGGCCAGTGTGAGGAGGATTGTTCTCCAGTCTTCATCGGTGAACTCTGCTCAATTGTAGTATTGGAGTGCCGAAAGACTGGTGATTGCTATGTGAACACATGGTCATGAAAAGAATGAGAAACACGCTTATGGAGAAATCCAAGGTAGTGACCATCCGAACCTATACATGTATCATCATGGTTTTCTCACTAAATCTCCTAACTTAGCGTGAGCAGTTGTAAGCCGTACATGATATAGTTTACAAATGTAATCACATTGCGACATCATAGTCGAATATGGCGTCCAGTTGTCATGGCGCACCACATTACATGAATCACTCCCAGCAAAAAACTTTTAAGAGAAAATCCCGGTAATTAAATTGCCGAGCACCATCGCATGATTTTGGAAAGTTCGGTTTTGTCAAGTTGTAGCGTCAGACTTCGGTTTTATCCCCCCAAAGAACCAATCTCTCCGTTCGAATAACCTAATCGAGCGTAAACTGCATTCATGCGACAGTGTCTCTCTCAATCCATAACCCCAGAGCCAATAATTCCGCCACTCTACAGTCTACACCCGCCACTAAATTGTCGTATATTGGCTACACTTACGGACCAGCCTCTAGTTTTTCTTCTTCTTCGACACGCGCTGTTTGTCGGTCTTGAGCTCGCCGTTGATACTACGGTCCAAGTATCCAATTTCCTTGGCCAAAGCAGTTCCAGCATCAACACCAAACTTCTCCACACGGGCTAAGTCCTTACGGGCCGCCTGCGCCAGCGCCTCGTCGCCGAATTTCTCTGCTCTCTTGATTTTTTTGGTCAACAAGTCCACGGCTAACTGCTTTCTCTCTTCAGGTCCCAAGGCCTTTTTTTCTGGCTTTGGTTCTTCCACTGGGGCCTCGGCGGTGGTTTCAGCAGCAGCAGTGTCCTTGACCTCGGCTTCTTCCGCTTTGAGTTCTTCTGCTTGAGGTTCCGCTTCAGTAGTCGCGGGTTCTTCTGGTTTGGTTTCGGACTCGGGAGCAACCTCTTGGGCGTCGGATTCCGTGAGACGTTCGACCAAATCGGCTTTTTTGCCATCGGTGGCCAAACCCTTGGTCTTCAATTTCTCCTTCAATTGGGCCACAGTCAAAGAGGCGTAATCAGACATTATGTTGAATAAGAAAACACCAGTTGCGACTTTCAACGTGGTGGACACCTGCAGGTCGTGTAGTTCCCCATTCTTGGGAAAATACAACGGAGGATCCGGTTACGGTTGAAGCATACGGCAAAAAGTGTGAAAACGGCCGCTATTCAGTGGTTGTGTGACTTGGGGCTGTGGGCGAATTTTGGCGGAAATTCTATCGCGAGTTGTTCTTTCCAGAGGCATCATCCACCGATGCGAAACAGCACCAACAGAGGAACAAATGAAGAGATGATACACGCCCTAATCATTTAACATATACTGCGCTGAAAAGATGGTCTGAATCGTTTCCTGATCATTTCATTTTTGTATAACCCCCGACTCATGCCTTCAGCGCATTGATATCGGCCACTACCACTAAAACAACTATTACCGACGTAGTAACGAACACAATCAGTGCTAATACCCGTGTGGCCGGAAACACGTCCTGCTGGAGTCCACTTTGCACCGTCAAATATCGCACAAACCCGATAATCATGGTAATAATGGATAGCACGCCCGTGAGAACCGTGAGTGGCATTCCAACAACATGAAATAACCTGAGCTCTTTTAAGGAAAGATCGTAGTTAACTCCACCCTCCATTGCCTCTGTGGCACGGATCTGGAGCATGTACATCTGGGTAAATACGACCCCCATGGTCATAAGCACAAACGCGGTCCGGATCCACGCCAAAAACGTTCTTTCGTTGGCCATATGATCTCGTGCCACCAGTGAGGTGTTTTCTAGAATAAGAGTGAAGGGCAATTTCGCATATCGGGCTATAATACCACTTAATTCCTCTTCTGTAGGTTGTGATGGTGCCAGAGTGGCATATGAGTCTGTAGAAATGGGAACAGAATCAATCTCGGAGCTTTCTGAAACGGGATTTCGTACATTGAGTGCTTGAGATGATCGGCGATGGGCATTTTGGAACCGCTCAGCGGGGAAACGATCCATTGGTTAATTGAAAAGGAGCGGGACAGTGTAAATGAACAAGAAGCCTGTAATAGTGCTTGGATGGTTGATGCTATGATGGACTATGGAAAGTCAATGTAGTAATAATGTTGCTGTTCTGGTGGTTCTGCTCGTAGTTCGGATTGCTCTTCGGATTGTTGCGGATGTTGTTCTGATCGCACCTCTGCTTGAAGTTCTGTCTACAATTTCCGATTGCCGTTAAGTCGAAGGGTTGTCGGTTCCGGGTGCTGATACCCTCTGCGTCTTATCTGCGAAACTGACATGGATCATGCGTGTGCTGCATGCATACGTCAAATGTACCGAACCATCCTCTACATCCGCTCCTAAAAAATAAAATTACTATTACAATATCGGTGCACAGCACTAACAAACTAGGCCCATGTGAGCCTTCTAACGACGTCTCCGTGTTTACGCCGCCCGTCACCTATGTGATGCCTTACCTCACCCCAGCGACGCCTCACATCTCCATGTCATCATAACCAATGACAATCAATGTCTCACCGTCATCTGTGAGCTGGAACAAACCAAGGGCCAGGTACTCGTCAATGCACAGTTGCAACTGCTCCGCGGTAAAGCCCTTGGCCAACATCCGCGTGCGCAACTCGGCCACATTGACACCCGGAGAATCGGACTCCATGACAAAGTGTCTAATATGATTCATGATCAGCGACGTAGGGTCCTCACGCTCCATATCGCGCTGCTCCATCGACAGCTTCGACTGCGCAATAAGACGCAACGCCTCGTCCACGTCGTTTCTCGACACCACGTTGTCGAACCGGATCCGCGCCAACGCCTGCGACAACCGCAACACACCCAACAACGTACGAGGGGTGATGGGAGCGAATTGGCGCACCGAGCCTTCGTTACGGCGCGACTCCTTCCGCATGTTGATGTACAGCTGAACCACGTAGTCACCAACCTCCTTAGGTACCACTGGGCGGTAGGTTCTGGCCATGGAGATGTAGTGGCGGATGGTCTGAGGCGAAAGCGGCTCGAAGTCCATTGCTGGCTGGCGGTTGTGCATGTGCACGTACGCCACATGGCGAGCCAACTGTTCGTCGCCTGCCTCTGTGGCCTGGTCAAGCATCAAGAACATGATGTCAAAACGCGACAAAAGCGCCGCAGGCAAATTGATGTTCTCATGGGGAGAAAGACGAGGGTTGTAGCGTCCGTACAACGGATTCGCCGCCGCTAAAATCGATGTACGTGCGTTCAACGTAGTGTTGATACCTGCTTTGGAGATCGAGATGGTCTGCTGTTCCATCACTTCGTGGATTGCTGTCCGGTCACCTTCCTCCATCTTGTCGAATTCATCAATGCAGCAGATACCGTTATCAGCAAGCACCAAGGCACCTCCTTCAAGAACCATCTCGTCCGTGACGGGGTCTCTCATCACCGCTGCGGTCAAACCCACGCCGGACGAACCACGACCAGTGGTGTACACCGAGCGAGGTGCGATTTTGTTGATCGACTTAAGCAATTGCGACTTGGCCACACCCGGGTCACCCATGAGGCAGACATTGATATCACCACGGATACGCATACCGTCGCCCATTTCCTTGGTCACACCACCGCACAAGAGCAAAAGCAAAATTTTCTTCACGTCTTGGTGGCCATAAATTTCCGGCGCGATCGATTGCGCCAACCGATGGTAGATACCGCCTTCCAGGTGCAATTGTTCGATGCGGGCACGGTCCTCATCGCTCATCTCAAGCAGCTCATACTGCTTCTTGTGCTGACGTACAAATTGCGCTTCGAGGAAAGTCTCGGTCAAAAGCCCCGCGCGCAACGCACGGAACCCAGTGTAGGGCGATGGCAAAAAAATACCAGCCACATCCACGATGTCTCCCGGATTCATGCTGCGGACCAAGTCGCCATTGACGTGGATCGTCATCGTGCGCGGAATGTGGCCCACGGGCACTTGATTTGCCAGCTCCTGGATTTTCACTTCTTGGAACAGCAGGAACCGCGACGCTCTCGTGGACATGAACAACTGTCCCCGCTGGTTATCAGTTTTGCACACCGGCGAGGTACACTCGGTCAATGGCAGGAACACCTTGGCGTTAACCTCCTGGAAAATCTCGTACCCACACTTGTCACAGGTGTAGGCGTTGACCAACACCGAAGGCTTCACATCCAGCACTCTAGTCACAATACCACGCACGGTGATGTACTTACCCACATGGGTTCCCTTAACCTCACGCACCGCCAACGCCTTCTTGGTGTTCAGCAATGGCTTGAAGTACAAGTGGTAGCGACGGGTCAACTTGGGAGGGAACATGTTGTCGGCAACGGCGTCGGCCGCCTGCGACTCGGGCGCCTGGCTGAGTCCATTACGCAACTGATCCATTTCCTCGGCGGATTCTTGCGCCGCACGCATGTTCCGCAATTTACGCTGGTGCAAAATCACGTCCAACACGTCGTCCTTATACGAAATGTCCTTGGTGGGCTCAGGCATCAATTCATCCACCACGGCACTGAACAACTCGAGGTAGTGGTAGGCATTTTTCAAGATCTGTGCCACCAAGTCCGTACCCAGACTCAAGATCTGGGTTTCCTGGTACGCGTAGATGTCATCAAGATCAATGTAGAGAGTGGTGATGTCTCTGTTGGCAATGTCCTGCAAGAGCAGCAAGTACTTGATACCGGTTTCGGAGGTCTTGTAGTGGGTGAGGAAATCAAGCACCTGTGCCTTGATTTCCGTGTAGTTGACGTTGATCTGCACCGTCGGCAATGCCACTGTGGTCGACATTAGCAGAAAGAAGAAAAGGTGGTGAACGGTGCATTTTTTCCCGCGTTCCAATTACATTTCCCCTTTGGGCGAAAATGTCGCGGGGCCCACCTCCTACCAGCCCTGGCCGGGTGCAGGAAACGTGCTACTCGGGGCAGAGGAAGAAGTGATGCGTCAAATAGGCATCAGGCACGGCGCCAGAATGGGTGCAAGCAGAGAATTCAAGGGTTTCAGATTAGGCGTGTTTTAAAGGTGCGCTTTAATAATTGTAAGGCAGAGATCAGGGTGGTGGTCCGGCCGACGAGCCCTGCTTCCAGGGCCACGTCTAGATCGTCATTAAGTTTACCAACGCGCGCGCCGCGATGCGCTCTTCCGTCTGGTCAAGAGACGGGCTCAGTCCCGCTGAGTTCTTGCGGAGGCTGGCCGCACCGATGCTGGCCCAGTCCTCTTCGTCCGTGTCCGATGCCACATCGTCTCCACGCGAATGGCCATTCGACGCTACGAGCGTGGAACGCATGCTGGACTCGTTGAACGACAGCTTCCGGCGGCCCCGCGCCATTGGCTCCACGAGCGCAAACGCGCCCTGGTTGTTGCTCCACGACCCAAGAGGCGAGCCCGAACCCGCGGACCCCGCAGGCGGAGGCAGGTTCACCGAGAAGGACGAGTTGCGCGCGGACGACACAATGTAGTTATCCAAGTTCTCGAGTGAGTTCAACCGGTTGCGGCTGAAAATCTGGTGTCGCGTATTGTAGTTGGTGTTCTTCGATACGCCGTTCGGCACCGCTGATGACGATTTGCGCCGGCCCCCAAGCGTGGGAGGGGAGTTCGTCTTGGAGGGCACGCGGTCTGCGAACATTGGCAGTGACTTGTTGTGGCGCCCGTCGTGTTCAAACGCGAAGAGTTCGTCCTCGTCTGAGTCCTCCGCAATAGCATTGTCGTCGCCGTCCTCCAGGCGCATTCTCATGGGGAATGGTGGCAATGTGCGGCGGCCCACGTCAATGTGCTCATTCTCGCCATCATCCATGTCGTCGTCGGCCTCCACGTCCGACTCGGACCCCGAATCGATTTGCTCGTCAGGTACTTGTACATTGTGTAAGTTGCCGCGGCTGTGTGTGAATGAGTCGCGCCGCGCCGCACTGGCGGTCTTCTTGGACCACCCCAATTTGGCCTTCTCGCGCAACTCGTGCACACTCACAGGCCCGGTGCCCGTGTCGGTGACGATGTAGTCCAGGTCGGTGCGCCGCACCGCCCATTGGCCCCAGCCGATTTTTTCAAACACAACATTGTTTGCGGGATCACCCTGTTCCATCGCGGCCATGATGAGCCGCCGCTGTTTCAGGAGGGATAAGAGTTCGAACCCAGGCACCTCAGTCGCCAACTGGGCCGTGATCACACGGATGGCCAATGGACCCTTGCGGATCAAGAGGTTGGCAAGCCGGTGGGGTGTGATTTCCGCCGCCACCCGGAGGGCCTCTGGTGACAGCGTGGAGAGTTTTGGCGGCGGTTTGGCGCCGTCGACCGTGCTCGGCTCCGGCTTGATTTCCGTTTCAGCGCCGGGGAGTATTTCCACGTTGGAAGGCGTTTCGGTATGGGCGGCTACGGAGAATGCGGGCTCTGTCTTCACAGTTTCGGTTTTCGCAGCCTCCAGTGGCGCAGGCGCAGTGGGGGAAGCGGTTTTGGCAGCCGCCGCGGGCGCAGCAGTGGTGCGGGCGAAAGGTGCCACCACAGGGTCAGACATGGCTGCAAAGGCGCGGGTTTTTTGCAGCAGCAGCAGTAACGGTCGTGCTCAAGCAGTTCCTCGGGGCACAAAGTCGTCTTTTTGTTGTGGCGCGTGGTTTTTGCTGGCGCCAGTGGTTGTTGACAGGCGGTGAAAAACCTCCGTACCAGCGGGTAAAACGTCTTGTGGCCTGAACGGGGTTCAGTACGGGGGAGAGTGGGGCGATTGGTTGAGTTGCAGTTTCTCCGCCAAAAGAACAAAAGAGGGCGGTGATTGGAGATTCTGGGATTGATGAAAAAAATGTGGGTGACTTTTTTCGCCTGGACGTGACGGGTTGACCTATTTAGATTATCCGGCACACACGCGCGATCACTAAAGGTTACTCAGAATAATTAGCAACGTGATAAGCGTTGCTGTGTCATGCTCCTGCACACATCTGCGATTTGTTCGATTATGCTACTTTCGCCCGTGGGCCGCGACCCGATTGTTTCGCCTGGTTTTGCGTACCACGCATTCCGGCAGTGTTGTTGTTTGCGTTTTCCTTTGCATTTCCGTATTTCAGCCGCTCCGGTATGTAATTTACGCTTTGGGTGGTTTGGCAGCTTCTGTTTCGTTCTAGGGTGGAAATTTCTCTGGTCCACCGGCTCTTATCGTGGCGCTGACCTCGGCATAATCGCGAGAATATCCTCCACAATATTTCCCGAGCGTGACTGGTGTACGGGTGTGACTGTTGGTGACGCGATTTGCACTGCAGACACCCGGGCACCGTGGTTTAGGTCATGGTGCTGACCACGTTGGCGTAAACCGAATGGGTAACTATTTCGAAGAGGTTGAGTTGGTTTTATGGGGTAGATTTTTTCTGACTGAACTGGCTCGAGATACGTTCGAATATGTATTGGTCTCCGGGGGGTAATCTAATGATCGGTGGAAAATGGGCTGTTGCTTCTCGATGAATTAAATTTCAATCGAATTTCACTTGAACTTGAATACAGTTTAGCATATTCTTCAGCATTGAACTAATGATATGAACACCTATTTTGTGGCCGTCTATTCATATCTCTATGAGCCTTTCACTCTCTACGAGTAAACTGGTCGTTCTTTCAAAGATCTCAATGGTCTTTTTTTCCAGTGTTCTTATTTTTAGTGGTCTCTCTTTCAATGCTCTCTCCATTGAACCTTTCGACCCCCAATTTCTAGTGGAATGACTCTGACAAACTAGTAGGACGATGGAACTCCAGTCATCAGTAGTTCACTCGATCTAGGTTTGAATATCCGAAGACCCCGGTGCAGCCCAACATAGTACAGGCCGCAGTGTGGTTTTCCCTCTCCGTGATGGTGTTCTCCTCAGCCGTTTCTTTGTTTTCTCATTGATGGTTATGAAATATTATCCATCACTACCGGGTGAACGGTATACATAACGGTACGCATTATTTATTTTTGTTATTTTTTCGTGTGATTCGAGTTATCATACATATTACCTCGCATCAGGCACCTTGGCTCAACCTGGCTGAAGTGAAGCTGGGCTTTGACATGGTAAAAGGGCGGTTTCGAAAGACACTATCCGGATATCTAAATTGTATTGCGATCTGTCGCTCTTCTATTCAATGTTTAGGTGGGATCTTCGTGTGTTTGCGTTGGGTGGGTCTAAAGGTTCGTGGTATTAATTGTGGCATTAATTGTGGCATTGGCCCGATTGGTTTCTATTTCTCTAAACTCTTAACCGTTGTAACACTTCGACATTCCAAATGCTATCTGGTATACTGTGGCACACGACACTTTCCTGCTAAAAGTATCCATCATCATTAACGTTGATGATGGATAAGCTCTCCCAGTTGTATGACCCGTTCAGCATTATTAAATTTTCATTCATGTTGGGCGTTCATTGAGCTGATCCAACCGCGGATATGTTGTCGTACAATGTCTGCCACTGCCAGACACTAGGACTCCCACGTCTGGGAAGAAATCCTTTCAACGAGAGCAATGTGGTGCCTCCAATTGTCTACGCAGTTGGTTCAACCAGTAGAAACCTCCCATGTACTCCTCTCCACCTAAAGTGGCCAACGGTCTGTCGCCCACTCCCTCTTTTGATCTACACTCTACACTCGTTCCAAGATTCTTTTATTTGGACATCATGCCAACTCGATCCTCAAGATCTGTCAGATACATGACGGAAAAGGCATCGGCGTAAACCGCCGGCAGAGCCAACGTCTAGAAACTAGCGCTAGAACAAACTTACAAAGATGGGAAGTTCTTGTCGTCAACGGTTGGCTTACCGTCCTTCTTGAACGACTTCTTAGCTTGAGGCTTTGGCGCTGGGGAGTCGCCGAACACAGCGTTGAAGTCCAAGAACTTCTTGGCCTTGGTAGCCTTTTGCTTGATCTTCTTCTCGTGTTGAGACTCGACCAACGCAACGGAAACCTTCTCGATCTTCTCGGAAGCAGTCCACTTGTCCTCGGCACCCTGGTTGGCGGCCCTGGCTTGTCTTCTGCCCTCCAATTGCGACTCGGCCTTTTGCAACTCAGCAAGGTAGTCTTGCAACGACTTGGTGGCTTTGCTTGGGGCAACGGTCTCGTCGGCCTCCAACTCGGCAACAGCGTCAGCAGCAGCAGCGGTCTCGTCTTCCAACTCCTTCTTGTCGTCACCACCCCAACCTTGTCTGATCTTCTTTTTCGAGTCGGTCTTGCCGCTTCTGGAGTGACGGTCGAAAGACTTCTTCTCGTGCTTGGATGGAGTTGCAGATGGAGCACCAACGGTCTTGTTGTTGTTCTTGTTCTTGTAAGCGGCGTCGTTACCGGTGGTCTTCTTGCCACTGGACTTCTTGGCCTTGGCAGGGTCGGCGGATGGAGGAGGAACGTCAGACTTCTTGGAGGAAGTGGTCTTCTTGACGATTTCCTTTGGCGCTGGAGCTGGAACGTCGTCCTCGACGTCGTTACCCAACAATGCGTACAAGTTCTTATCGTTAGTATGGGAACCGGGGGGCGGTGGGCGGCACCTTAAGACCCTGACCATACTACCCCCTGAACAACGAACATTGCTTGGAGGTGGATGGAACAGGCGATAAAAAGGGCCAATTTCAGTGGCGGGCAATTGACTTGGGGACACGCTGCGATTGTGCCACTGACGCACATACCTTGTTTTCGAAAGACATGATTAGTTGTCTGGAGTATGGTGGTTTGTCCAAAAAATTTTTCACTTTTTTTCGGTGCGTAGTCACCGTCACTGTTGCCCCCACCAACCCATGGTGGACATCCGTACCCCACCTCCATGGACGACGTCGGGGAAAAACCCGTACCCACGGTCATGGTTGCTTGGGCTCTGGAGGGGTTGGACGGGGCCGGAAAGGGAGTGGTGGTCAGGCTCGGTGTCGTTTGGGCGGTTTGACGGGATTTCTGTTTTGTGTTTCCCAAATCAAGGGTTTGTGGCCATGTTTGGTGTGGCGTTGGTGGGTGCAAACCGACGGATTGCGCATGCCAATTTGGCGCACCAGCATGACCTTCCCAAACCACTATTTCCTCGTGATCAAAAAGCCAGTGATCTGAAAGCCAGTGATCTGAAAGCCAGTGATAACACGGGCTGTAGTGTTTCTTGATACAGGTATGTATCGATGGAGTGTTACTTAGTAGAGTGTTGTCTAGTCTAGATAGCAAGGATGCCTACCCCAGCGATCAACTACTGCAGTCTCATGGAAAATTGACCCGTTAAACATTCTCTCACTTGTATGCTCTGCCCATAAATTCCCAAGTGGTGTTGAATGTTTCAGCCACCTGCCTACTCACTCTAGTTATCGCATATATTTAGTTTTGTACAAAAGACCAAAGTCAAGAGTGCCGAAGCACTGGATTAGTTGACAAATGCATCTCCAATGCGGGAAAGGAACATTTGGATGCCCTTGCGCAAGTCCGGACTCAATCCCCGGTTAAACAAGCCCAATGTAAGTCGGTACATGTCAGGCGCATGTTGAGCAAAGTCTTCCTCGTCCAACTCAACGTAACCCTGGAATATCTCAATCACCACTGGTCTCCACGTGGAAATGCTCTTCTGCAGATTCACCTCGTCAAACCCAGAGAATCGATCAACAATCGATTCGCACATCGGCACCACCGACAGAAGAATCCAAGTTTTGGTTCCTTTTTCCGTGACCTTATCCTTGTCGCAGTACAACCGGAACATGATGTTCAAAAATACCGCTGACGACATGCTCTCCTGTTTAAGCAAGTTAGGAAGACGCTCAATGACCCCGGAATTCCAGAGTCTCACTCTCAAATCGTAGTCTTCGTTGAAAGACTTTGCAAACTTGTAACTCTCCAAAAGCAAGTCAGCAAATTTGATGAGTTGTTCATGAGGGATTGCGTCATAAAACTCCTCGTTCACTGACAACTCCAGGAGCATCTCAATCATCAACAATTGCAAAACACACTTGACGACAATTGACGACTTCTTGTGCGTACCGTTTGCAGGTGTTGCAGTTTCCACCGCATCCGCATCGGTCACTTCGGCTCGGTTCACTTTCAATGGGTCTAACTCAAACAACTCCACGGCAGTTGTCAAGTCGAATAACATTTTGAACGCGTCCGCAATCTCGTTCCACTGGCTGTCGTCGAATCTCGATGCATTCAGCACCACAAAATCGTAAAAGCACGACTTACCAGTTCTGGCAATGGTGTCGTTCTCCTGGCAAACACAGTTGATCAAGAGCTGGAGGAACTCTTTGAGCAATGGCCTGAGCTCCTTGAAGTAGTGGGTGAATAATGCAACCATGTTGTTTAACACCTGGATCAAGGTAGTCAGCACCCAAAACGAAAGCTTATCTTTCTCCAAGTTGCCGCTCGCAGGATTGAATTCGTCTTCATACTTCAACTCCCACGGATTCGATAACACGCCAAAGATGGGCGCGAGCAACTTGTGGTAGATGAGAATCCAGAAGTCGGTTTCAAAGTGCTCACCGTATTTGAGCAAAACCTCAAAGAACTGGGTGAGTGTCTTGGACCGGACCTCCAACTCGCCATTCATGATGATGTCATGGAACCCAAACAAAATCGGGAACCAGAGCTTGATCAATGTCTCGGATCGCTCGATGGTAATGCTCTGGTCCAGCTCGATGGTGTACTTGGCAATCTGCACAATCAACTTGGACAACACCTCAAGCGACAACAAACTGACCTTTTGGAACCGTTCATTCTTGGCAAACTCGGTGAAACAAGAGACGAGCTCCGCAAACGAGTCCTGTGCTCTCACTTCGTCGTAGTAGTCGCGGTTGATGGTAAACGCCATTTTGTATGCCTTGGTAACAAGGCTTTCGCGCGGTTCTTTCGCGGCAACGATAAATACACTAAAGATCGCCTTCCACCCGGACTTGATATTGTCAGCCTTGGCCAACATCATGTTGTTGATGCATTCGAGCACCATTTCCTTCACGTCGTTGGAGTCGTTGTGCACAAAGATGTACTCGAACGGCTTCAAGAACTCCTTCTGGAATTTGAAGTGCGACAACTCATCAATATCCAAAAACCGCATCGAGAGCTGCCGAAGCGAGTCTAACGCAAAGAAAGACACCGCCACGTTCTTATTGCACCCCACCACGTTGAAAATCTCGCCCATGACCGCCCATAACTGCGACCACTCCAACCGGATCCGGCTCATATTGTAGTAGCAAATGTCCACCACCTTCTGCAACGAGAACATACGGGGGTTGGCCAGCTGGCCCGACGAGTCGATTTCCGCCAACGCCACCTGGCTCAAGGCCTCGACAAACTCCTGGATTGCCTCGCCCGTCAACTCCGCGCTGTTGGTGAACACCCGGTCGATAGCCACGCTCAATTCGGTGCGGTTCAAGAGGTACGCCGCATCAGACGACAAGTGCTGGTTGTGGAACTTCAGCGACGCAGTCTGGAACGTGGTCTCGCGTGCTGCAAACAGGAAGAAGCCCGAAGGGCCCGACGAGGTGCTCTCGACCGAGTTGCGTGACACCAATTTGGCCGCCGACACATCGGGAATCGAGTCCTGGTCCACACCCTGGGCAATCAACTGCAACCGCTCGAGCTGAGAAATAGACGTCAACACATCGATCCACGAGCGCTGTAAGTAGTTGCCCTCCAGCACGGCCACATCCAACATGATGTAGATGGCGGCCACGTTCTTGGGCTTCATGTCGTCAATGTTGCTCAACGTCTGGAACTGCACCAACGCCCGGATAAACGACTTCTTGGCGTACTGCAACTCGAACATGCACGAGATGCGGATGGACAACTTGATGCCCTCCAAACACAAGTTGGTGACATCGTCGTCGTTGAACTCCTTGAACGGCGCCGTGAGCCCGGCCAAAATCGACATCCACACCGTGTCAAAGATGGACTTGACGTGGTACACGTGCGAAGCAGCGTGGAACACAGTGGCAGTGTCCTCGGACCGCAACTTCTTGCCCAAGCTCTTCACCAACTTCTCTGTCTTGGTCGACATCTCCTTGGACGCATGCATGTATGCCTCGCGGTTCAAGTCGCGGCCACCAAAGAAGCCGCTTTGCCCCGAAGAAACGGCGGTCTGGTCGCCGGCCAAAAGGGCCGCGTGCTGCTCCGACTGCAACTTTATCTCATTGTTCTGGATTTCGTGGTAGATCTGCTCCAAGAGCTCGCGCGGCAAGTTCTTCCCGTCGTCGATGCCATTGTTGTTGGCCACGAAGTTGTCAACCGTCATGCGATTCTTCACCTGTGGCGAGTGCTGGTCGGTGTTGAGCATCACGGTGGAGTATGCCAACACATACGCGGCATCGGCGTTGGTGAAGATCCCCGGGTTGCCAAGCACGTACCGCTCCGCAAACTTCAACATGAACCGATCGATTTTCTGCGCCTCGCCCGGCAACCGGAACGCCTGCAAGAACGTACGCATGGCCTCGGTGAACAGGGTCGCGGAGAAGTTCATCTGGTCGACAAACTCGTGCATAATGGCCACGTTGCGGTCGTGGCCCTCGCCCAAGTACTCGCCGATGGCGGCCTTGTCCAACGTGTCCGACTGGAGCAAGAAGAGAGCAATGTCGCGCGGCTCGTCCGACGCGATGAACCGGTGGTCCACAAAGTACGCCACGCCCTTCTTGGGCTTGATGTTGAACTGGCGCACGCCCTCCAAGTACGCCTTCTTGCGCTGTTTCTGGTTATCGAACTGTTCGGGGTCGTCCGGCTCCGACACGTCGGTGTTCTGGCCCACAAACGACGCATTGCGCGAGGTGGGCTGGCTGGGGGACGACGACTCCACCGCTAACGACTTGGAAATGCCGCCAGCGAGGCCGGAGGTGGCGCGGGACATGCCCTTCTGGGCCCACAGGTAGAGCGAGCGCAAAAATGCCACCAGGCAGCTGAGCGACGTCATCTTCATGGCGTACTCCAACGGGAAACTGGCGTAGATTTCCGGTTCCGGCGGGCGCGACGCCATGGTGGCGGACGTGAGGTTGGTGATCTTGGCAATGTCGTAAAGCGAAATGCCACTGCGGCTGTTGTCGCGGTACGCCGCCTTCTGCGCCGCCAGCACTTCCACGCGCGCCAATGACAACCGGGTCAAGTAGTCGATGATCTTCTCGCACACGTTGGGCTGCGCGGGGTCGCAGTCGTAGTTCAAGTAGAACTCGATGATGCAGCGCAGGTCGTTGCACAAGCGCTCGATCACCAGAAGGAGGTAGCGTTTCTGGTGCGGCGTGGACGTCTTCATCTCCGCCACCGGAAAGTAGATTTGTTCCCAGAACACCGGGATTTCCATCTTGAACTCCGCGCGGAGGTTGGACACCAAGAGCCAGAAGATTTCCAACAGCAACTCGAACACAGGCGCGAGCGCAGACGCGGCGTTGCGGATGAGCGCCTGGCACAAGTACAGTCGCACGGTATCGATCAAAAAGGTGCGGGAGTCGCTGGAGGACGAGAGAAGCACCACGTCCTTGGCCAAGAAGATGTCGATGTTGTTCTTGAGGATGGTGTGGATGACATGCAACGAGAGCAACTTGGACCGCACCAGGTGCGACCGCATGTCGATGTTGTCGGTGTCGAGGTCCTTGACCGAGAGTTTGCACATGGCACGGAAGATGAGGAAGGCGTCTTTGACCGCGAGGTCCGCGTCGTTTTCCAGCGCGTGGGATGCTTCGGCGACGCGGGCAAGGTCGGCGGAGTCGGTTTCCATCTTCTCAAAGAGTCCGGCGCCGTTCGCGGTGCCGTTCGCGGCGCCGGTCCCGTTGGCTCCATGGCTGGCGTCGGTGCCGTTTGGCGCTCCGTTGTGGCCCTCTTCTCGTTCGCTCTCAGTTTCTGTCTCTCGTTCTGCCTCTGCCTCCCTGTCTGTCTCTCTTTCCCTCTCGCTCTCTCTCTCGCTCTCGGTGTCGGCCACCGTGGCCACTCGACCGAATATCAGCCCGATCACCTGGGTCAACGTGCCCTGCGCCACCAGCTGGTTGCGCGGCGACAACGAAAAGATAAACACGTTGTAGATCTGGCGCACCGCCTTGAGGAGCGACGCGCCGTGGGTGGGCATAAGAAGAATGCTGTGCATGAGCGCCCGCACCACTTGCATCTCCACCTCGGCATCGGTGCCTTCGCCTTCGAAGCACGCAGAGATGACATCCACAGACGCATCCGTTAACCGGACGCGGTCGGCCTCGTTGTCGAAAACGGCGTAGTCAAAGAGCTTGGCGAAGAGATCCACCGCCTGCGCCTTGAGCGAAGCAGACCCGGTTTCACACGCCACTTTCAACGCATCGAAGAGCACATGGGGGTCGCGGGACGCGGAGTTGTTGAGCAGGTCGAGCGCCCGCTGGGTGGCGGTTTTGAGCGGCTCGTTCTTGCTGGCTTCTTTGGACGCGGCAATGTGCTCGAACGACTTTTGGAATATCTGGTAGTTTTCCACCTTGGCGAACGACACGGATCTCGGGTCCGGATGTGGCTCTGCGCCGTTTTGGCGTTCGGGCGCTTTTGTCTGTGTCTCTGCTTCCGCTTCTGCTTCTCTCACTGCTTCCGCTTCTGCTTCTGTCACTGCTTCCGCTTCTGCTTCTGTCTCGGCTTCTGTCACTGCTTCTACTTCGGTTTCCTCCCCTTCCACCACAGTCTCGGGCTCATTCTCATTCTCCGTTTGATTCTCATCTTTAATTTCAACTTCGCCTTCAGCCCCATCCTCGGCTACCGCTTCACCGTCAACTGCCGCCTCACCGTCAGTCTCCGGCTCGGTGGGCTCGGTCTCCGGCTCGGTGGGCTTGGTCTCCGGCTCGGGGGCTACCCCTCTTCCATTTGGCCCGTTTTCGGCCTCAACGGGCGCCAGCTCCCGGTGTTTGGCACTCGGCGTCACACTATCGGGGTCCTGACTCATTTTTGTTGCACTGGAACTTTCAACACGCTCCTGGGGATGAATTGGGTCGTGTGGTCGTCACTCTGCTATTGGCCAGTAGTGGGTGTATTTGGACCACCTCCACCACTTCGCGATAGTGGTGCGTACTGCAGACAGTGCCCACATAGCCACCACCCGGCCTGGTGTTGCCACGCTGGAATGGGGGCCAGGGCGAATTGTGCGGGTGTTGTCTTTGGTGATGGCCCACTCGGTGTAGCTCGGTGTCTTTTTTGCTTGTGTTTGCGTTGGACAAGTGTTTTTTGTTATCATTTTTTTTCTCGCGGCCGGGTCGGCCCATGGGCCCTTACAAACCACCACAATGGCCCACTTCGCAATCACCATGCCACGGCGATCCCCTATTGCGGGTTTTGGGCCACTTTTCCCTTCACTGCAACATAAGGCGTGTTTGATTTGTTTGCTACTATTTCTTTGATATTGCTTCGATTCTTGCCACCAACGACTCTCTGTCATCACTCCTGGCCCCGTGTGTAGTACACCTCCTATACCCCATGTGTAGCACCCCTCTGTTGCTACACCAACCGCTATCACTCTGCTAAACCCATAACCATCTCCTCTCCCCATATTCCCTCGTGCCCTCGCACCTACACCCCGTACGTCTGTATCAATCGATTCTATACAATCCTATAATCAGAACTCGCTCAAAGCAACAGCGGTGGCTTGGAAGTCATCGTGGGAAATCGACACGCTAATGCTCTTGACACCAGCCTTGGCAGCGGCTTCCTTGGCAGAACCGTTCAACACGACCTGAGGAGCACCGTTGCTGTCACGCACGATCTCAATGTCAATCAAAGAAGCGCCAGCACCTTGGGACTTAACACCCAAGGCTTTGAACACCGCCTCCTTCGCGGACCAAGTACCAGTGAAAGACGCTTGGGGGAAGGCAGACTTGGATGCGTACTCAACCTCAGCAGCAGTGAAGTTTCTCTCCACAAAGGTCTCGTTGTCCAAGTTCAACGCGGAAAGCAACTCAACGTCCACACCAACACCCTTGGAACCCTTGTTCAAGGAGCTCAATGCCTTGGAGGTGGCTTCAGCCGAGGCAGACACGTAGCTCTTACCCGACTGCACACTCTTCTTGTTGAACACAAGACCGGTCTTGCCGTCCTCGACACGGGCCAATGGGTCCAAGTAAACTGGTTGCTCCAATTCGTCGGCGTATGGCGCCTTGTCCTTGGCAACAAACATGGTGTTACGCGTGATGGCGTTGTGCATGTATCTGTAAGCCTTCTTGTTTCTGGCGTACACTCTGGAGGCGTAGTCCTCGTATGTGTTCTTGTCCAACACAGCGTACAAGTAGTCGGGGTGAACAACAACAGCTTGAGCACCCTTTTGACCGAAACCAAAAGAGGTCACAGACACAGCCTTAATACCGTCGGTTTGGATGGATCTCGATGGGTACAACACGTACTCAAAGTCCTCCATGATCTTGTCGACATTGTCGGCGTTTCTGTTTCCTGGAACGATACCACTGTTCAAGATTTGAATGGCACCGTTCAACATCCAGGCACCAGCGGCACCCTTAGGGTGGCCAGTCAAGTACTTTTGGAAGACACCGAATACTGGGTTACCCTCAGTTCTACCCAAGTGCTTCATCATGGAGTTGATAGTAGCAGATTCGTTCTTGTCATTGGCCTTGGTAGAAGTACCGTGGAAAGAGGCAACTCCCAAGTCATCAATAGTCAAGCCGAAGGCGGCCAAAGAACCTCTCAAAGGAGCAATTCTTGGGTCGCTCTTGAAGAAAAAGTTACCCCATTGCTTCTTGGCATCGCCAGATTGTCTCTTGGCCTCACGGTGGATCTCCTCGGTTCTTTCACGCAAGAAATCGGCTTCAGAGAAATCAGCGCCGTACTCCTCCTTGGCCAATTGAGCCTCCTCGGACAAGTACTCGATCTCAGATGCTTCCCAAGAACCAATTTGATCCAATCTATTTTTCAATTGTCTCTTTCTGTACTTGACGTTCAACATAGCAGATGGGTACTTCAAGTCACCGTGGTGCTCACGGGCAGTAGTCAAAATACCCTTACCTGGAGCTGGAACGGATCTACCAATCTTGTCGGTGGCAGTGGCAGTCATAGCCAAGACGGCGTAGATTGGGACACCCATCTTGATAGCCAAGTCAGCAGTCATGATAACTTGAATACCGGAACCTTGAGCCTCCATGAAACCGTTTCTGGTGGTGGTGGTAGGTCTGGACATCTCAGATGGAGTTCTACCGTGGGCAAACTCGTCAATAGCGTTAGAGGTAGCGTTCATGTTGGCGAACTCGTAAGAACCTTCCTCTTGGAAGTCATCGTAACCACCAACAATACAGACCTTGGCCTTTCCAGACAAGATGGTCTCGATACCAGTGTCAACGGACTCGACAGCGGTAGCACAGGCTCCGACTGGAGTCTTGATAGGACCGGAGGAAGACAACAACAACATGTTAACCCAGGCGGACATGGTGTTGATGAAAGACTCTTGCAAAATGTCGTTTTGCACAGGCTTGTCCGAGTATCTGTCCTTAAACATACCTCTCAAAGCGGACACACCACCCATACCGGAACCAGAACAGTTACCGACTTCGGAAACGTGGACATACTTGTAGAACTCGTATGGGTCGGTGATACCAGCAGCCAATAAGGCTTCAACGGTAGAAACCAACACGTACAAGGTGATAGGGTCAACTTGCGAGATGGTGTCCTCCGAGATACCGTAGATCTTAGCGTCCCAACCAGTAGGAATTTGACCCGCGACCAATCTGTCGAATCTCAACGCCTTTGGCACGAACAAGGTAGCACCTTTCAAGATCTTGACGGTGTACTCACCAGATTCCTCAATCTCAAAGGTCTCACACTTCTCAGCGTGTTGAAGTTTGTATTGCTCAGCGGTTTCCTTAGAAGCCTCAAATGGCTCCAAGTCGTGTTGAATAACAACTTCTTGGATCATTTGCTTCTTCTTAGGGTCGTAGCCATCGAACAACTCTGGCTCGATAAGACGGATACCAGAGTGGTCCAAGATCTCCTCTTCATACTTAGACTTGATGTCCTTGTCGTCAACCGGTTGTTGGGTCTTAGCATCAACCCAACCAGAGTAAGGCTTACCCTTCAAGTTACCGTTGTGGTACTTGATCAAACCCATGATCCAGGCCATCTCTATGCAACCCTCCAAGGAGAATTCACCGTTGGCTTCCATCTCCCATCTGGTTCTAGCGTTACCCCATGGACCAACTTCAGAGAAACCGGTCACAACAATAACGGACTCCAAATCCAACATGTCCTCCAAGTCTGGAGAAACCTTCTTGACTTCCTCGTAAGGTTTCATGCCTGGGAAAGAGAAGGTCAAGTTAGCTCTTGGTTGGACGTTAACCTTGTTGTAGTTAGCATCAACATTGTCACCGTGGACAACCTTTTGCTCAATAGAGTTCTCGATGGAGACGGCTCTTCTGACGTCCGCGTTCTCGATCAAGTCGGTTCTCAATTTAGAGGTGAAGTCCTTCAAGTTCTCAATGAATTGCAAACCACCGTTCAAGTCAGCCATGACTGGTTGTTCTTGGCACAAGTTGACAATCTCAGGAGTTAACAAACCCAAGATGTTGAAAGCCATCTCCTTTTGGGAGAAGGTTCTCACACCAACCTTTTCGATACCCTCGGCAATGATGTTGTTAGCACTCATCAAACCGGTACCTCTGGTCCAACCAATGATAGCTCCACAAACGGTCAACTTGGTTCCCCAGTCCTCAGAGTACCATCTGTTGAACAAGGTCTCCAAAGAGATCTTGGACTCAGAGTACAAACCGTCGAAACCAAAGGTGCCGTGGTTAGGAGAGAGTGGCAAAATAACTTGCGCTGGTCTGGTGTCGGTGGTCTTCTTGGCCTTAACCGCACCCAACATTCTCAACAAGTTGGTCAACATGATTCTGTGGGCCAACTCAGACTTGGAGTCAATGTTGTCCAAACCGTTACCGTTCTCAGGAATGGCAGCGAATGGGATAATGGCATCCAAGTCCCAACCCAAACCTTCCTTGGTGTCGTAGATGTAGTCGATCAAAGCCTCAACATCTTGCTTAGAACCTTGGTTGAATGGCACAACGATCAAGGTAGAGCCAGTAGCACCGTATCTGGAGTACATCGCTTGGTAGTACTCGGTAACCTTCTTGGAGAAACGAGAGGTGGTAACAATAACCTTGGCACCACCGGCAATTAAACCTTGCAAGATCTCGGCACCAATGGAGCCGGCACCGGCACCGGTGACCAAGACGCGCTTGTCCTTGAAAGTCAAACCGTTAACGGCACCGCTCTCCAAGCCGTCCAAGTACATGGAAGACAACTTGTGGTCGTATTCCCAGCCACTCTTGGTCTTGGTTTGGATGTGCAAGAATGGAAGAGTTTGAGGTGGAATGGTGGAGGAAACTGGTTGCAAGATAGAAGTCTTGTCTGGCAAAGACGCAATCTCGTCGTCAGAGGTAGGAGTAGTGGACTCTTCTTCCTCGGAGGAGGTGGAGGAGCCTGAGACTTGCAAGGCGGTCTTGGTGGCCTGGGCAGTCTCGATTTCCTTGTTGGCTTGCAAGAACAGAACCAAGTTGGAGTACAACTCGTCGAGCTCGACCTTGGTGTTCTTAGACACGGAGGCTTGTTTGGAGATGGCCTGGTACACTCTGGACAAGTCCTCCTGGATGGTAGGTTGCGAGAGCTTGGTCATGGAGCCACCTTGGGCCATTTCGTACACGTACTGTTCGAACTTGCGCACGGAGTCCTTGTTGGCTTCCTCGTACACGATGTTGCCCTTGGCGTCGACGGTGGTCTTAGGACCGGTGATCCTGGACACGTCCTTGTACACTGGGTCCACGTCCATCACCTGCTTACAGTTGTCAATCAACTGTTGGCCCAATCTTCTGGCCAATTGGTAGGTCTCACCCTTGTAGTCAGGAGTGTGGTCAATGTGGTATTGCATGAACTTGACTAAGGTTGGCGATGCTCTGTTCATGATCTGGATACACTGGTTGATGGTCTCGCGGTCGACGGAAGTCAACTTGCCAAAGATGATGTCAAAGTACATGGACAACACATCTTGACGGGCCCAGTTCCAGTACGAGTCGTAAGTTCTGGCCTTCAACTGGGAGAAGATTGGCTTGATGCCCTGGGCGTAAAACTCGCCGTGCTCCGCCTCCCACAAGTCGAGCTCCAGCTGCAACACAGCCGACGCCTCCTTCTCCTTGATGAAGGACTTGGCGCCCTTGTTCAAGTCCACTTGCAAGTATCTCGCCAACACCTCCAACTGTTGCTTGGCCAAGGTTTTGCTCTCGGCAGTCAAAGCATCCAATGCGGCACTGTCAACAACAGCACCACCGGCCGCGGCGCCGCCGCTACCCGCAGAGGCAGACGACAACGAAATGCCGGCGGAAGTGGCGTATTTCTGGGCCACGGTGTCCAAGAATTCCTTGGCATCACCGTCGGAGCCCAATCTTGCGGCAGGCTCGTTGACCAACGCGGTCAACAACACCGAGTCCTGTCTACCTGGGCCCAAGCCGAATCTGGACTCCAAGTACTTTCTGGCGACGGTGATGGAGAAACCACCGGGCATCTTGGACGCCATCAAACGGCCCACCAACGACGCGGAGGTCTTACCCAACTGGCCGTTGAAGGTGTCTTGGAACAGCTCCGCCAACTCCTCCAATGGGGTGTCCTCGGGCTTGTCTGGGGTGGAGCCGAACTCCTTGCCCAAGTCACCCAAGATCTCGTTTTGCACCGTGGACTTACCGTTGACCAAATCCTTGATGGCTTTGGACATGGGGATGGACTCCAATGGCTTCTTCAACTTCTGCGCCACCAAAACGTGCAACACCAACGACGCCTTAACTGGCTCGTCGGCAATGGCAGCCACAGGACCGGCAGAAGCCGCTGGCGCAGCGGCCACTGGAGCAGCAGCCACAGGGGCGGCAGCAGCGGCAGCAGGGGCGGCGGCAGCAGCAGGGGCTTCCTCCTTAGCCGCTGGCGCAAGGTCGGCAGGGTCTGGGGTGTAGTAGATTTCCTTGGCGTCTTTGGCGTAGCACAAAACTTGACGCTGCAAAGACAAGGCCGCGTCGTACGACTCGTACTTGGCCTTAATGGTTCTGGAGGCCATTCCCGCCAACGTAGGCGAAGGGCCGATTTCCACCACTCTTTCGGTGTTGTGTTCCTTCAAGAACACGTCTTGGGTCTCGATCCATCTGACGGGAGAGGCAAACTGGTATGCCAACAACTCCGTCAAAAGCACGTGGGAGAGTTCTTGCTCGATTTCTGGTCTCATTGGGGAGGGAAAAAGCTGGTGGGTGAATAAGCGGGTACGAAAGGCTATATACGGGGAGTTTGTACAGGAGGATGGGGCTGGTACAGGAACGCGAAACGTTGGAGCCAAAGGTTTTTGGGCGCGGATGTTGGGACGAGTGGTGCAGGTTGGGTTTGTCCCAGGAGGTAGTGATGGGCAGTGAGTTGGGTGCTAATTCCATTGCACTTGATTCTCCGACGGATACAAGGCGTGCCAGAATCAAGTGTCTTTCTGGAACCGGGGAAATATGCTGAATGTGCAGAATCTCCATTGCCGGAATCAATATCCACATATTGCACCACCCCACTCCAAACTCCATTGGATTGGGTGTCACGGCCATGAGATGATTGTAATACAGGTAGAGTGTTTTTCTGCAAAAGGGTAGAAACGAGTATTGAGTATTCAGGTTGAGGCATTTGAAAGATGATGACAAGAATAAGACTTGGTGGAGACCATAGAATAAGACTTGGGGATGACATTCTGGTGCACACTCGGTGTCAGTATCAGACAATTCAATTCCACGACAAAATCTTCACTTCTGATTTCATTTAATGTTCGAACCTGTCTCCAGCCATATTACCCGAACGTGGTATAATCAGACCATCGTGGTTTGGCCATTATTTCTCCCGTTGGTCTTCAATGGTAGCCATACAAACTGCACAGTGTTGGGTTACCCGGCCGCACTCTATATATACCCGGCGATGCTCACGGTTAGTTTTTTCCCAACTAATACACGTTCAGAAAAAAAAACAGCACGTAGACATTCCAACGCGTATGCCTTCTCGTTTGCCCTGAGAGTATTCGTTTACTCACAGTTTAAACTGGTACAGGAGAACACTTTCGCAGTTGGAAGAAAAATTGAGATCATCTCCACCCTGCCTGACAGCTTTCGAGCTATACGTGTCGAGGCGGGACTAATACATGATCCATATCTTGTAAATGCTGTTTTCTTTGAGCTGTCTCTGATGCGTGGTGTCTGCTAAATCTTCTAACTCTGAACTGTGAACAGTGAACTGAACTGTGAACTGTGAACTGAACTGAACTGTGAACTGTGAACTGTGAACTGAACTGTGAACTGTCAACTCTGAACTGCCAACTCTGAACTGTCAACTCTGAACTGTCAACTCTGAACTGTCAACTCTGAACTGCCAACTCTGAACTCTGAACTCTGAACTCTGAACTCTGAACTCTGAACTCTGAACTCTGAACTGTCAACTCTGAACTGTCAACCCTGTGCTATACCACCACACAATCCTCCCCGTAACCACTAACAAAAACGCGCAAGTGGTTTAGTGGTAAAATCCAACGTTGCCATCGTTGGGCCCCTGGTTCGATTCCGGGCTTGCGCATCTTTTTTGGGGATCGCGTTGGCGAGGGGATAGAAGATAGCCTGCACCGTACAAACCACCCGCAGGAGTGCACCTGGGTGCATGTCCTTATCGACAGTCACCTACCACCAAAACAAAATCCCCAACCACCAACCCAAACTCCCATTTCCTTTCCTGTTTTTTGCTCATTCCTCGAGATTTCCCCATTCCTATTGCAAAAGTTTCCCAAATCCGCTCTCCCCACCCCCAATTCGCTTCTGGCTATTTTATCTGCTGATCACGCTCGGGCGATCCGTGTCTCACCATGTCTCGCGATACCAACTTGATCAAAGTGTACGTAATTCCGCCCGGTTCTTTCTGGACTTCTTTCTAACAAACAGTCTTACCAATCCCGGCCGTGGCCACCGCTTGGGAACGTCGTCAGCCACGTGGCAGAAACTCAAGCTGGCGGCTAATGTTGACTCCTGGAAGGGCGCAAACGGCGACGATGACGACGTTCCGGCCGAGGGGGCAAACCCCCTCGACGATGGTGGGAAAGGATCTCGCCGCATATTCGAGCAGGGCCCCCGCGGCGATCTCCACCTCTACTACCGGGACCAGCGCGTTTACGAGCACTGGGACTGGAGCAAGGCGGGGAACTACGTGAAAGCGGAGGACTCGGAAAGATTTCCGGCCACTGCGGTAACATGGAGCGAGGAGCCACTGGGTCCCTCCAGGGCGTCGGAGGACTGTTTAGTGTTGAAAACCCAATGTTCGTTTCCCGCTCGCCATGTGTACGGAATGAAAACGTACTGGGACGGCGCACATGCCCTCTTCTTCATGCTCTACCGTGACAACGATGAGAATGGTCCGGCGTTCTTGGATGTGCGCGGGATTCACACCAGCAGCATCATTGTTCCGGATTACCTTACGGGCAACCTTCTGCTCAAGGTCAGCACCTCCTACCTCACCGTAGCATCGGAGAACGGCTACGTGTATGTGCTTCGGATTGATCCCACCACTGAAAAGTACCTCTTTTACTCCCACGACAACAGCCCCCACGCACGGGTGATCCGCAACTTTGTGCTGTCCAACGCGGGGCGGGAACTAGGCGACGCGAGCGGAATCCGGGACGACGAACTTGTGGTCAAAACCGCGGTGTACGACCACGAGCCGGTGTTTGACCTTGTCGGCAGTTGGCTCGTGTACTGCCCCACCAAGAAAGAGGTGCAATACCACAAACTGATGCACCTGAGTGAAGCCGGCGCCCAAAAAACACTGGCCCAAACATCACTGGTGCGGACGGCACTGGTCCTCACCACTCCGGTGAAGCTCCCACTGTCAGGCCCACTTCTCAATCGCGCAATATCGTCCGTGTCTAACACGGCGGCGGATAAACTCTTCAAGCTCTCGGATATGGGGTCGAAGAAGATGCAGAGCTACTTGAAGAAGAAGGAGAATATCATTGACAAGGACGTGTCCCTTCATTCCATCAGCAGCTCCATCGGCGGCGCGTTTTTCTCCACTGTGGACAAACTCAAGAAACAGGCGGCAGCTTTCGGTGACAACGACATAATCCGGGTGATGGACCTTGAAAACGGCCAGACCATGGCGTTTTTCAAGCCACCCGGCGGTGTGTCGCACCTTTCGCTTAGCCCCTACGATCTCCACTTGGTACACGCCAACCTCAAGGGCGACAGTCTCTACATGTGGGACCTCTGTAAACTCCCCACCGAGGTGTCGTTGGTGGGCAAGTTTGTGCGGGGCAAAACCTCCGCCAGCATCCGCGACATGGTGTGGTTCTTCAACGACGACAACACTGAGAATCTCAACGGCACAAACTTTGGCTTTGGCGTTATCACAAAACGCTCGGGCTCGGTGCACTGGTACAATGTCAATTACCTCTCTGGAGGAAACGAGGCTAACAACTACCCCAATGTGTTTGGTAAGGGTACGGTCACCATGCCCCATAAGAACCAGTTCGCCGACTCGTGGATTCTCCCGTCGGCCAAAGCAGTCAAGTTTTGCAAGCTTCCCGGCTTGGCCAACGTGCCGGGCGACATTTCTCTGGCTCAGCATCGCCGGCCGATGTGGGCTCACCGACAAAACCTCTTGGTGCAGTTGGCGTTCATTGATGCGTCCGATAACATGCGGCTCATTTCGCCGTTGAACGGCAGTTACACGTTCAAGTATGTGCTCCCCCTGATGCCAGTGGATGTGGTTCCGGCCAAGGTGAGTAACGCCGTGAGTGGTATGTGGGTTCCCAATTTTGCGCCGGACGTATCGGGAGCCCGTAACGAAAACGGCGAAACGCCATTGTCGCTGGCAGAGATCGAGACATGCGAGCCATATTTGAGTATGGTCAACGATAAGTCCATCGAGTTCACCACGTACGATTTTGGAGAAGGCGGAGACGCGAAGTTCTTTGACATTTTTCTCGAGTTCGGCATGCCGCTTCCGGTGCACCTGCTCCACATGCATTTGCCAAATGAACTAGAGCCAGTGTTTGCCACCTCTGACAGCGATAACTCTACTGCCTGTGTCGTGACAAGCTCTACGTCTAGCAACGCCGATTCGATAAGCTAACGATGAAGGATGCCGAATCGCAATCTTTTGGATCTTCCCCGATCAGATCGGCCCGCAAGACTTCTCCCATATATGCTCTTTAACCGTTCATGCTCTCTACTCCCTCAACACAGTTAAGTAAACAAAAAATAACAAAAACTCGTGAACATTCGTATATAGTTTCGAATTATTAAGCCATCAAGCACGACCACCGGAGAAGCGCATCCGCTTCTTACAAAATGATTCTGAGAAGCTCAAGAACAGCACCTCCACAGACCAAGAAGACCAAGGCAAAAATCCATCCCTTCGAAATCGGGAATTGGACTGCCTCAACCTTGGTTCTGGGTTTACCCTGCTTGTTGGTATTCAACTTGGCGAATTTAGCATTCGCAGCTCTTTGCCTTGGTGTTTGGATAGCCTGAAATGTCAGTATTTGGATTTTCTTTCTGTATTGTAGAGGGGACGTACCATGATGGGGAGGAATAGTGCAAATCGAGAAGTTCGCTGGAGATGTAGACACGTTTGATTGAAGTCGCGGTCTGTGTGTGCAGGGTGGAACATTCAGATAGGCGGCCCATTTTGATCGCGACCGGCCAATACTACCGGGTTCCAACAGCACCGAGAAATTAGGATCACATCAAAGTAGCGGAGAGTAGACGACGGGGTCGATCAAATGGACGAATCCGTATCGCCAGAAAAAAAAAAAAAAAAAGGAAAGAGAAAAAAAGAATCTATAGCGCAGCCAGGTTTCGATCCTGGGACATCAGGGTTATGAGCCCTGCGCGCTTCCACTGCGCCACTGCGCTTAACAGCTTGGCAAGAATTCTGATAGTGTAGCCAAGTCAATCATTAAAATAGTATCCGTCCCCCGTTCAGTAGTGGTATTTGCGCTGCTTAATCTCAATTAATTTGAATCTACAGTGTTTTGCTTTCTCTATCCCTGTACTTTCCCTTATTCTTACTACCGGCGCCATCTTCAGTCATATGCAGATCCGACTCTCTGGTTATCTATGCCTGCTACTGTTTCTTTCATACGGTTGGATTCCCACACTTGTATCCCCATCCGAGTATATGTGCACCGAAAACAGATTTTACTGAGCAGTCAGGTGGCCATCAATGAGAAATCGCTTATTAAATTTTCCTCTGTGAGCATGATCCGGCTTTCCAATCTCGATATGACCAAATTGGTGGAGGATATAAAGCACGATCTCAAGGAGTTGATGTTTGTTACAGCATTGCGAGAACTATTTTCCAAGCGGTCGATTCTGAAGTCATCCCAGGTGCTGCAGATTCTTGGAAACCAGTGGAAATGTCGCGTGGTGGTGTCATTGGGGTACTTGGCTGATCTACGGTACAAGATGGGATACTTGGTGCAACTGGACGACATTGCCTTTTTGGAGGAAAAGAAAGTGGAGGTGACACCATATGATTCTAGTAAGGTGGCACTTCTCACGAAGGAGCTCAAGTTTTCTTTCCAACCGAGTGAAGACGACGCAGGAAGCGACAAGAAGGCGCTTTCCTATAAGCTTAAACGGTTCTCGGTGTTGAACAGCCGGGTGACGGATAGCTTGAGTGTGTTTGTGCTTCATCGGCCCCATAACTAGGAAGACATGGAATAATCCTAAAGCCATTTGGATGCACAGAAAAATCAGAGAGTCATACGGCTAGACTGGAACTCACACTACAATCACTTGGATTTCACGGCTACAGTCACTTGCTCAGTGGATGGTTAAGACACGGGTAGAATGAATCATGAAAGATGGGCGGTACAAGGCTATGAATATCAAATTTATTCTGATAATATTGAATAGACGTCAGTCAACTCTCAGGATGGTAATATATAGTAATCGATAAATATGTACAAATAACCGCGGCTAGACCACATCGCTAATGATGCGGGACGCCTCGCGGTACGTCTTCAACAAGTTCAAGCACTTCTCTCTCTCTAACTGGGTGGTCTCATCCTCCTGGAGCAAATCCTCAAAGAGCTTGTCGTTGTACAATTTCACCACAAGTCTGTTCTGGATGTTGCCCTTGATGTAGTTGACCAATAAGCACATGATGGCCTTGGGCACCTGGTCCTGGATGATCTCGCGCACAATACCAAAGTACGACACAATCAACCGTCTGATCAACTCGCATTCCAACTGCTCACGCTCGCTGAGGTCCAGAAGAATATCCTCGTGGTCGTGCTTCAACCCATACTCCTCCGGGACGCCGTTGGCGTGGCCATTGGTGACAATGTGTTCTTCTACCGCCATCATCTTCATGTCGTGGCTAAGGGCACCGTTGACAAAGTGGCTGTTGAACTGTAATGGCTGTTCTTGGGAGTGCGGAAACTTGAATGGCGTTGGGTTCAACTGGGCCTGGGCCTGTTGGTACTGCTGGTGCATCACCGGGTCCTTGCCAAAAAAGTAGTTGAAGTACGACTCCTGGGTATGGGCGGACGTGGAGTCGGAGCGCACGGACAAAATGGTCTTGTTGGAGTCGGAGCGCTTGTGGCGCGTCACCGGTTTGAGCTCGTCGTCCACCTGGCTCACATCGAGGTTGGCCTCGTCGTCGCTGGCGCTGTTGTCAGCAGCCTTGCCCAAGATCTTCTGGGTGGCAAGGCGTAACTTCGACTTCAGTTCCATCTCGCGCAGCTTGCGTCTCTCCTCCACCACCAGGGCCATGGCCGCGGCAGCACCCACAAAGTTGGGGTGGTTGGTGTTGATGTAGGCCTGCTGGATCTCGATCAAGGACTCGACGTACTTGATAGTGGGCCCGAGACGCTCGCGCAACAAGTCGGACACCACCTCCATAAGCTTGGCCTGCAACTTAGGGTAGCGGTTCATCTCGCCAGAACTACCGGCGCCGCAGATGGAGTGCACAATCTTCATCAACTCCTCGTACACCAACTCCACACACCGGCGCGCCGGGTCCTCTAACAACTTGACCTGGGGCTTCACCAACAAGTCGAAAGCCAACTCCGGCACGAACAACAGCGGACGGGGGCCGGAGGAGTTGCGGATGGCGGTACGGATGTCTTTGACCGACAAGTTCTGGGTGGGGTTGATGGCGGCCAACAGCGCGCCAAACACCTCGTTGTAGATGTAGTAGATGCGGGCGCCGCCGCACAACTCCTTTATCGACACGTCGTCAAACGTGGTACCGTCGACGGAGTTGACGAAAGACAGGGCAAACTTGGTCATGAGGTTCAACAACAACGCGGCACGGCCCTCGGCCGAGTCCGCGCGCGACGGGAAGTCGCCGTACGACGCCAACTCCTGCTCCGTCTGGCCCATCAACGTGTTCAACTTGGCCTTGATGTCGGGAAGGCGGTCGCGAATGTGGCTCATCAAGATCTTGTTCAACGTGAGTGCCAAGTAGCGTGTGCCGCAGCGGCTGGCCATGGCGCGGTACGCCGCGTGGTTGAGGAAAAACTGCTGCTCCGCGTGTAACGAGTCCTCCAACGGCTTGGCTTCGGCAATGTCCTGCTGAGACCGGTTCACCACCCCCACAAACCCCAACTTCAACGGGTATACGTTGCCGTTCAAGATGTCCACGGCGTTGGTGCCCTGGTCCATCAAGTCGAGCTTGGAGAGGATGCCCACGGTGCGTTTGCCGGTGGGGTCCACCTGGCGCGCCAACTTCAACGACTCCGAGTTGACCAAGTCCACGTTGGCGGGCGACACGGCCAAGATGATGCAGTTGGGGCGCGCGATGTACTCGAGGATCAAGGTGCGGGTCTGCTTCTCGATGTCGGACGGCTGGTCGCCGATGGGGATCTTGGTGAGGCCAGGCAAGTCCACCAACGTCAAGTTCAACACCTTGTCGGAGTAGATCTTCAAGTTGATGGGCAAGCGCGAGATGCCCTTGTTCTGGCCCGCGATGCGCGCGGTCTCGGCCTCGATCTCGCGCTGGATGGCACCGAAGTTGTAGAACCGCTTGTTGGGAATATGCAAGAACTCGCCCCACTCGGTGGGAGGGCCAGAACTGGGGGTGGAGCTAGCACCAGCGCCGGATCCGGAACCCGATCCGGAACCCGATCCGGAACCAAAATCGGCCGTGCCGTTGGCGTAGCTGGAGGTGCTGGTGCGCGAGTGCTTCCTGAGGTGGTCCTCCAAGTTGATTTCGTCCGACAGCAGCGAGGACGACCCGTCCAAGTCCGCAGGGTTATATTCGGCCACCACGGCGTCGTCTTTGGCCACGTTGATCAACTGCAACACCAACGGACGGCGGGTGACGATGCCGGTGCCTCGGGGCAAAAAGTCCTTACCCACAATGTTTTCCAACACCGACGACTTGCCACACAGCTGCAGGCCCACAACGGCCAAAAGCGGCAAGTCAATGTCGGCCAACTGTGTGGAGGTGACGATATCCTGGAGTTTGTTGACCACGGGGATGAGGTCGTGGAACGACATGGCCAGTAGTATGGGTTTGTGGTTGGAGAAGCT